>BMAU01015464.1:0-269109 GCA_019973935.1 Trichonephila clavipes
AAAAACCGAAAATCGATGAAAATATCGATTTTTCAATTTTTAGTTTAAAATGTAGTTTGATACCTTTGGTACAATTGAGGGAAGTTTCGAAATGATCTAATTATTTTAAACGCAGTAAAATGCATTTTAAATATTTTGACAGCTCTGTCAGCAGTTTAAATGCCACGCCCACCTCAATGTTTACATTTTTTTACTTGAGAATAAATCCATTATTTTACATTAAAAACTACAGAGAAGCAGAGGAATCCGTTAAGCTGTGACTGTAACTATCAGCAAAGTTGTTTATTTACATTAGCTTTGCCATTTTCGCTTGCTGTGTGATTTTTAGTTTCATTAGTTTTTAACTTCATAGAAACCTAAAACAGCATTTTTTAATGCTACTTCAATCATAATTCATTTTATTAGTTGTTGTTATCGCTAATATGCCTCTTAGAAAACGTTCAGTACGTGCTTTGCAAATGAATGAAAAGCGATGGTGTAAAGCGAAAGTTGATTGTGAAGTGAACAAAAAATTCAGTTTTTTCAAATGTACGCCTGGAAAAATTGAACACTGTGGTAAAAAAAGGATACCTCTGCTATTGGAAACTATATATTGGTGGACTTTAACCAAGTTAACAATCTTCTTCGAAGTGCAAAGTGCCAATATTGTGAAAAACAAACTTTGAAACTGGAGCTTGGAGCCAAGTTGGGATTTTCATACAATTTAAAACTATTGTGTAGCAATTGTGATGAAAACAAAACTGTTGTAAACACATCTCTAAAGTCTGTTAAGACCAGCCATGATGTGAATTTGAGAATAACTCAAGCTTTTTCACATATTGGGAAAGGTTATTCAGCTATAGAAAATTTTTGTATGGTGATGAATATAGATCCTTTTTCATCAACTACATATGGGAAGTGTGCGAGACGGCTGGATAATGCATATACTCTGGCATCTGAAAACATATTTGCGGAAATCCACCGAGAAATTAAAAATGTGTACGAGAATGGAGCTGAAATCACAGACTTAAGTGTTAGTTTTGATGGAACGTGGCTAACTCGTGGTCACACCTCACTTATCGGTGTAGGATGTGTTATAGATATGCTCACCGGATATGTTGTTGACTTTGAAGTGATGAGTAAGGTGTGTCTCTTTGCTCTGTGGCAAAAAATAAGCTAGGCCAGTCAAGTGCTGAATTCAGCATATGGTATGAAGGACATAAAAGCGAATGTGATATAAATCACTTGGGCTCATCTACATCAATGGAAATGCTGCATTAACCTTGTGGAAAAGATCCACATCACTTGGATTCCGTTATATTACAGTATTATCCGATGGTGATTGTAAAACGTTTAACTACTTGTGCGAGAAAAAATGTATGGACCTGACATTGTGATAAAAAAGGAAGAATGTATTAATCATGTTAGTAAGCGGTTAGGAACAGCTTTGAGATCTACTGTAAAAGACTGTTGTGCTCAAGGTATTTCTTTAGGTGGTAAAGCTCATGGCAGTTTGAAAGAAGCCACGATTAAAAAATTAACTACTTACTACCAAAAGGCTATTTTGAGAAACAAAGGGGATGTGAATGCTATGAAAACAGCAATATATGCTACATTGTTGCATAGCATTTCTACAGATGCTAAACCTCAACATTCGAAGTGTCCTGCAGGAGAAAACTCATGGTGTTTCTACCAATCTGCGATTGCTAATGGGGAAAAACCTAACAATCATAAATTAAATGTAGGAACACCAATAAATGAAAAATTTCTTCCAAAAATTCTACCGATTTATCAAAGACTTGCATCTAATGAATTGTTAGAAAGATGCATTCGATGTGGAACACAAAATGCAAACGAAAGTTTGCATAGCATGATTTGGGCAAAATGTCCGAAAGAAATTTTCGTAAACAAAAGACGTGTTAAGCGGGCAGTAACAGAAGCTGTCTGCGAATACAATAAGGGTACAGTACGCACCATTGTAGAAACACAGAAAGCATTAGGTGTAGCTACTGGAGGTTCAACGAAACAACTTGCTACTATCTTAGATTGTCGAAAACAAAAATTTAGAAAACGTCGTCAAAATGCCAGTAATAAGCTGGCTCTTAAACTTATTAAAAAAGCAATACATAAAAAAGAGTTATTAGCTAGGAGGAGAGAAGGAATGACTTATGGCGCAGGCCAATTTTAAAACAAACCTGTTTTGAAAAAATAATACATTTTAGCATAAATTTGTTTTACTTTATTTTTTATTTTAGATATTGATTTAAGTAGCAAATTATTTTTATAAAAGCTTTTAAATTTTCTATTGTACATTTCATGTATTTTTATTACATTTATTTCATGTATTTCATTTATTTTTTAATATATTTCATAGATGTTTCTTGCAAAAATAAGTCAGAATGATATTTCCTATTTTTCGTAATTTTGGGCTCACAGACAGGCACTTTAAAAAAAGCTTATATTTTTGTTTAATATTTTGAAATTGAATTGTATTATGTTTTATTTTAAAGGTATATATTTATACAACATATTGAAAAATTATTACAAAATTTAGACATTGTTTTGATATATATTTGCTGATTGGTATTCTTAAAAATGCATTTTCTCAGTTCGAGTTTTTTCATGAAATCATGGTCTTTAAAAGTACAAAACTTCTACAGATATTTATCAAACAACTTGAATTTTGGTGTGTATCTTTATTACAATGTGCTTAATTAAATTAGGGATCCATTTTTCAATATTTTGAATAGAAAAAATTTTATAAAAGAAAATGTAGCAGAAGTCATGTTTTTTTAGCTTTTTTTCCATTAATGTTTACATTTTATTTTTTTTCCCCAAAACTAATTTGTTTGTTGCAAAATCGATCCCTAAAGTTATTACTCATAGTCTAATAAATCCCAAAAAAAATTTGGTGTCAAAATAATGATAATTGTAAAAGAAGAAAAATTTTGAAAATCGCTAAAAAATTTAAAAAAATTTAAATTTTAAATTTTTTTTTAAATTTAGGAATTTTTTTCATGGTGAAATTTCTTAGTTTAGTAGTAACTGTTAATAATATACAAAAAAATATTTTAAAACCCTTAAATAAAAAAAAATTGAAAAAAGGTGCCGAGTCCCCTTAAGAGTATTAAGTACCATTTAAAAAGGGTCATTGGAAACACAAATTTCACTTTTGAGGAGTTCAGCACTTTGTTAACACAAGTAGAGGCAATTCTGAACTCAAGACCTCTAGTCTCTTTGGATTGTGACAATGATCCAGACAGTTTAAATATTTTAACTCCTTCTCATTTTCTCATAGGTGAGGTTATTACCTCTTCCCCTGAGCATACCAATGATGATAAACTTTCTCTTCGCTCCCGTTGGGATATTGTCCAAAAAATGAAGTTAGGTTTTTGGAGAAAGTGGAAAATGGATTATCTGAGTAATTTGCAAAACAGAACTAAATGGAAATCTCCTAACCATAATTTTAAGGTTGGAGAAATTGTAATTATTAAGGAAGATAACATTCCTCCAGCCACCTGGCCTTTAGGTAAAGTAATTGAAACGCATCCAGGTAAGGATGGTGTTGTAAGAGTAGTAACTCTTAGAACTGTTAAAGGTAGATTTAAAAGACCAATTCATAAGCTTTGTAAACTTCCTCTACATCAAGAATAACTTCTTGATGGGGAGTATGTTAGGGTTCATGTACGCCACTAGATGGCGCTATTTAAATTATAAGGTGTGTACTATTGTTTACGCGGGAGAAGTAAAAAACAAGGATTGGAAGGAGGCTGTACGAGCCATTCGCTCTATGTTAGCGATACTTTTTTATATATAATGTTTTATGATAATGTAAAAACAAGAAATTGAAAGAGGCTGTGCGGGCCATTCGCTCAATGTTAGCGATATTGTTTTATAAATATTGTTAAAATAAAACCATTTGAAAGACATCAACACATGAACTTAATGTTATTATTTCTTCGGAAGGTGTTTGCACTCTAATTAGTGAGGAATTTAAAACTGGGATCTGGCAACCTGAATCGATCAAGGCTGTTACGGGCTGATTTTCTACAAAAATGTGTACATATTGAAGATTTGCGAACACATCGCTATTTTGTTTTTCGCTCTCGACTTTCAAAGTATTCACGTTTATTCTATTATGGATGTGGGATTCTTTAGGCTTAAAACGCTCCTGGCAATCTCTTGCGTAATGAGATGAATCACCGCATATATAGCAATTTTTATTTTCTCTTTCAAGGTATTGGGGATAGTTCTCATTAATCTCTAGTTTAAAGTTTCGTGATCTATTTTTAAAGGGGTCTTGGGTATATCCATAAGTAATAGGAGTTTCCTTACGTGATCCGCCTCTAGATGAAATATAAATATCGCACTCTTTAGCTAAATCAATAGGCCTAAACCAATCTTCTGCTTCTCGAATGCCAATATGAGTTGCAGTTTTCTTATTTAAAGTTTCAAATAATTTATCAGAAATTATAAGATCACATAGAGATTCAAAGGAATTAACTTTTCTTAACGAACAATAATATATTGGAAGTTTGGCGTCAATCTTGCAGCAAATTGGATGTATGTCTCGCCTGATGATTTTACAGCATTTTTAAATGAGTTTAAACACTCGCGAGGGGTTAATTGGAATTCTCTGAGTACTATAGATTTTAGTTTTTCATAGTCATTTAATTCCTCTTCTTTAATATACAATAAGACGTTATGAGCTCTTTCGCCCAGAAGATTTATTAAAATTTCAGATTTATATTCGTCATTTATTTTCTTGGTTAAAAATGCGCGTTCTAATGATTGGAAGAACAGATTAAAATTTTCAGATCTGGTGGGAACAGGAAGAGATAAAGTTCTAATACTTTTTATCATATTTTCTATGTTAGTTTCGAACTGTTTTTCTTCGACTTTAGCTGCAGGAGATTTAAACTTAATACTTCATTTTTAGCCGTTTGAAGTTCGACTTCTTTTTCTAATTGTGCTAACTGTAGTTTAGCAAGTTCAATTTTCTGTTTTTCTAAATCCCTTTCGTTTCGCGATACCCTCTCATCTATACAGTTAGTTTTTAATTAAAGTTTTAACGAAATCTGGATCACTTTCAAATGTACTACTGTTCTCAATTTTAGTCTTTAGTTTTTCTATGGTGTCCGTACTCTCCACAGTACCGTCTAGATCCTCAACAACTCTTATGAGATCCTCTTTAAGAGCGTTTCTATACATTTTAGAAAAATATGGAAAGATCCTACCTTTTTTTTTCTAGCTCCCTTGTTGCTCGCACGTACGATGTATCCAATAATTGAAGAAAAACGTTGATTCCACTGATTTCACCTCTTCGCAGGTAATATAGTTGAAATTGTTCGAATTGACACCTCTTCGCAGGTTATATCTTGAAATTGTAGTTCCGGCCTCTACACAGGCGGATTATTCACACTGAGTTAGTTCCAACCTCTACACAGGCGGAATATTTGTCGATGGTTCCAACCTCTACACAGGCGGAATATTTGTCGATGGTTCCAACCTCTACACAGGCGGAACGAAGTTTCCGAAAAATGGCGGCGCGTCTCCTCCACGGACGGCTTTTTTTTCACTGTCCAAACTTTGATCAAAATCGAAATTTTTTTTTTCAATCCCGGCCTCTACACAGGCGGAGTATTCATGCTGAGTTCAAACCTCTACACAGGTTGAACGAAGTTTCCAAAAAAAATGGCGGAGCGTCTCCTTCACGAATGCTTTTGTTCATTGTCCAGACTTTGGTTCAAAATCGAAATTTTTTCGATCCCGGCCGAACCCCCATAATTTGTGGGAGACAACAAGGGGTCCAAGACGTTTGTCTTTCTTCACATTTATTAAAAACTTAAACAAAAATTAATTAAAAAGGTAGATAAGTTTGACAATGATACGCAGAAGGTAACGCCTGCTCGCGAACCTCTCGCGTTCTCTCTCGCGTTCTCTCTCGCTTTTTTCATCTCTCTTCAAAGTTCCATAGTTTCAGTTCGTGTTTTAGTTAGCTGCGCCTGCGCGCGAAGACTGCTTGGCTTTGGCTGTCACATTTATAAGATTTAAATATCACGTAAGGAATATATTTATTATAAAGCAATGTGGGCTCACACACAAACACACAAACTTTTCCAGGGTACGGGCTATTTCTGATATTTTTAAGGTGTTGTTGTCCACTCAGTGGCGTAGTTGTGGTGGGCAAAAAAAAAGATCTACAATATTTATTATAACTTAATACGGAATAGGTACTTACCTACATTACTCAGTAAAAAACACTTACACCCTTAAAATGACGTTCAAAGGAAAATGCATGGCACAAAAAAGAAAATGATGCACTTATTATCAACCATTCCAAAATGCATAAAAAACAAATCATGTTCGTCTGCAGTTCT
Organism: Trichonephila clavipes; assembly: GCA_019973935.1. Taxonomy (NCBI): domain Eukaryota; kingdom Metazoa; phylum Arthropoda; class Arachnida; order Araneae; family Nephilidae; genus Trichonephila; species Trichonephila clavipes. The sequence goes on from BMAU01015464.1 coordinate 6,360, forward strand.
CGTAGTTATAGTCGGTAGAAGACCTAGTCTGCAAATACTGTCCGCCGGCTAATCTTCTAGTGTTCTAACGGCTAATCTTCAGGTGGTCACTACAAAATGTCTTGGTGGTCCACCCGTTGATCGCGATCGATTTAATGCCTACCCCCGTTGTAAAGAAATAACTTTTCTCAGACATTACTATTTGAAGTAACGGTTACTGTAATTTATTTAATAAATATAATAAAACCCTATGCATAATTTCGTTTTATTAAAGAAATAATTTAAATCAATTTTATTTAGCCATTTTCAATTAGACATTATTGCCTTTAGAAACTATTTAGAATTATTAGTTTGATCACAAATTGCTGATTGAGAACCAATATTGTGGCACTTAATAAATGAAAGTTCCTTTTTTTTCTATTCAAACAGATATTCTTATATAAACTAACTTTAAAAAAATAGCCAAATATTAAAAATATCGAACGTAATTTTCAGAAATTCAAAAAAAAAAAAAAAAAAAAGATTTATCTCTATCTAGAGGTTTAATTTAAACGAGTAATTCTATATTGTATATCTATATTATTTTGTAGTTTATATCTTATATCATGTTATGAAGCTTTTATTATTGCCATTGAGTCATCTTTTTGCTAGGAAAATTCAATCTTTTACAAATACAATTCAACTTTGTGGTCAAATCTTTTTTTTATTACATATAAATTTCTTAAATTTATTTATTTGAATTATGATCTGTCAATTACCTGAGAAAACTGCAAAATATAATTAAGAAAATAATATTTTAACGACATTTTTAAAATTTAATATTTTACAATTAAAATTATTCAATGAAAATCAAGCTTTGAAGAGCCATTAAAATTTTTTTTTCATTCTAGTACCATTTATAAGATAATGTTAGAATTATTTTTTCAGTCGAAGTATGCTTTTGCTAGAATTATCCTGACTAAAATTCTAAGGAATTTCAAGTATTAATATACATATATAAAAAAAACATTATTACAGAATTACATTATTAAAAGTAGTAATGTGTATTCACATACTGTTTCATCCTTTATTAGCTTCTCTTATGAGTTATATTAGTATTTATTAAATAACAAAAAATATACATTAAATAAATTCACTACCCTTATGCATTAAAAGTTAATGGAACATTTGTGAATATATTTGGTAATAATTCTTTGTTACATATTTGTAAAAATACAAAATTAAAGAACACAATAAATTGTGAAGTAATATCTCAGAATTTGTAAATACCTTTATGAAAATAAGTTTCAAAATAATTAATAGAAGCTGATATTTTTTATTTTCAATTTTTGATCAATTAGCGCATAATTGCAAGCATATTGATTAGGAAATAATTGAGAAAGTAGCGTGTAAAGAGTCTTATTAAAGGCAAGTAAGCTTACAAGCAATTAAAAGTATTTATGTTTACAAGAAGTATATATGGAATAATAATAACTTTAATATTTGATAAATTAAGTTTGTTTTTAATAAGCATCAGTAAAATTAAAAGAAGAATCACGAAGTATATATATATGAGTTTTTAATAGCTTTAATATTTAGTAAAGCAAGTTTGTTTTTAACAAGCATCGATAAAATTAAAAACTGATAGAAATGAAGTAGGTGTAAGATTATTTCGATTAGTAAAACTCATAAAAAATTATCTGTATTTATAAAAATAACTTGCATTTTACCATTAAAAATCTATAATACACAAACTATATCAATAAAAATATTACGGACGAATTTACTTCAGCATTTTCACATCTGAATTCAGGAATTCCATATCCAGACTGCAAAAAAGAAGAGAAACAAAGTAAAAAAATATTATTGGCAGTGCATTTTCACATGGATCACGAACTCACGGAATCTAAGTTTCTTGCACTCAATCATAAATAGAACATTATTTCAACTCTGCAGTGCGTGTCATCGTTATAGCTGTCAAAAAATACGAAAAGATACGAAAAAATGGTTTGCCATTTTCCCATAAAATATACCATACATGCAACTATGGTCTGGTATAAAAACTACAGTTGCTTCTGAATAAGAATCACTTTTTCTTCCAGCCTAAACATCCTCTGTGTTCTTGAAATGCATTCCATCATGGAATCCTTTACTAAATGCTTGATTTTTCTGGCCGTGTTAATTAATGTTTTAGCATCTGATGTAGCTCCACGGAACTCTTCTGTCAAAATCAACAGAGTTCGTCGAACAGGTTTTTATCCGCCTCAACCAATAAGAGATTATGGAGCTATTGCCAGTGATAAAGATGATTCCTCTGACGATTCTGTGCCTTCTTCGTACAAAAGCAAATTACAAAGTGGTGGCGATTATCCTGTATTCAATGAATACAAAGGCAATGTACAGTCAAACCAGTTCGGTTTTCCCGGTTTCCCATCATTCGCTGACAACAAAGGCTCTCCTTTTCCAGCTCCATCTTGGTTAAATCCTGATCAGATGATGCAAATGATGGCGGCTATTAAAAACACGGAAGATATTTCAAAACCTGAAGAAACCGGTCTCTTTTCCAAACTGATCACCGACCCTAAAATTGCAGCAGCAGCTTTCATACCCTTGTCCATCGTCGCCGCAGCTGTCGTTCCTGTGCTAATGAATTACATGATGGGAAATACAGCCACCCCAACTGTTTCCACAACAGCCAACAACCGAGAATCCAGGAGCTTGGATGTGTCCAAGAATCTTGACGAACTTGTGAAAAGCATGATCAGATTTTCTAGAGCCATGGAGAGTGATGAGTGCATTCGAATGACTATTTGCAAAGTTGTTTCCGGTGATGATAGTGCACCCAAATCAGAATATGCCAGAAAGGTTGCTTCAGCAATAGCTCACTTGTTCAAGGACGATAGGTTGGACGACTTGGAAATCAAGCAGATTGTGGATGCAGCAAGGAAAGGTAAATGTGCCGATGTTTGCAAAAATTCTACTGTAAAACCCAAAAATGACAAGAAAAATATTAATATGCTTCTGTAATAACCTGCTTTTGTGAATAAATTGTTGTTAGAAATATTTTATAGATGCAGTAGTACATATTCCTGAGCAATTTTTACTAAATTTTATATAATAACAATTAAAACTTTTCAAGCTGTAAGAAAGGGTAATATTGTGTATTATTTAATTGCCTGAAATAATTGTTTTGAAATGATATATATTTATATGTATTATTATCAAATTCCTCATCCTTAATGGTATTGAAGAATGTGTAGAAATATGTTAATAAATATTAAAGCTTGAAATATGCAATTAAATATTTTTTTTTACAATTCATAATACACATATGGATGTGTCATGTTACTATCAATTATTAAATGTAATACTAAATTTATTTCATAAGAATACATTTCCTTTCAAATATGTAGAGCATTATTGATAGAAATATAGCTTTATAAACCTATTAAATGCTGCAAGTAAGGATGTGAAAGAAGATAAGGTTCTCAATTTCTTAAGTTTGAATGACTTCTTATAGAATGATAAAAAAAGGATCTAAATTAAATATGTATTACATTTATGTATACATATATATAAGGTATTTTAATAAATTAACTCTTTAAGCGGCCTATTTTTTTTTTGCCCAAAATGTTCCCAAAAAGAATTAATTTTTTTTATCACATATTCCTCAGCACAATACTAAACAGAATGCTAAAATAGAGGAATTTTATTTTAATTTTCAATTTTAAAGTTTTCACACTATTTTTTTTATTTAATAATTGTGGAACACAAACCCCCTAAATGTTTGATTTTTATAAGTACACTCTGCATGCTATCAAAAATGTTTCATGTATCTTAAAAGGATTTTTCTCATACTTACAAAAATATTTTGTATTCGTACCTCTTTTTCAAATGGTTGAGGATTTTGTTTGTGTGTGCATATATATATATATATATATATATATATATATATATATATATATATATATATATATATTATATATACATACATACAATTTGAAGCTTAGAGTGTAATACTAAGTCTTATATTGCAATGTGGACAAAGATACTATCTGATTTTCTTTATTTCTATTTTCATTTCTTCTCAAGCAACAAACTGCAGATTGCCTTGCCAAACCCGAATTATCGAATATTTTCAAGAATCGAAATTCGTGCCTTAAATGAAAAATTCCCGTCATTACTACAAAGGGAAACTCGGATGAGAAGTATTTCAGTACCATGGATAAACTACATCCCTTATATACGCTACAACTAATAATCTCACTATAAGAATTGAAAATATGTGCACACAAATTAAAGATAGAAAGAAAAAAAAATCTTTTTAAGGTATCCGAACACGTTCGGAGTACTTTTTGACAAAATAGTATATTTAAACATTGTAAATGCTTTTTTAGGACTCAATACCAATAAATACTAATATTTAACCAACAGTATTTAAAATAAATTGCTTAAATTTCACAAAAATCACAATTATAAATGAAATTTTAGCAATATTTTAGTAAAACTTCAAAGCAATTAGAGAAAAAAGAAATAAACTTATATTAGTAAAAGTATTATCAAAACAAATTAGACGCATTTATCTAGAGAATGTACTAAAATTTTAATGTTTTATTAAAATTTAAAAATTTTAGAGATGATTGAGTAAACATTATAAGAAAAGTCACATGGTTTATGAGACTATTATTTTAATTATAAGCCCTAACTCAAAAAATATTGATACAATAAGAAATATTTTAGCACATTCTCAAGAAAATAGCATAAATATCAGGTTCAAAAAGTTTTATAGAAATACATTTGTAATATTTTGAGTAATCAGACTCGCCATGATAGATTTCGAACAATTTAAATGCCCACTTCTGGTAGATCAAAGACCCACTTCCAGTTTTTCTAACTTAATAAAATTGATTGTAGCTTGGCCTCTAGGTAGAGTAGAAACAAAACAAAATGTGTTTTGTTAAGCCAAAAGATAGCTCTATTCAATAAAATAAAAAACAAAAATATCTGTTTTGAACGAATTTGGTCATTTTCAACATGTTCGGATACCTTAAGAATTTTTACCAAATTTTTGTTAGATGATACCATATTTAGCTTACGACTACACAGTACCATACAAATTTCAATTGTACCTAATTTTTTTTTGCAACAAAGTTTGCCACCAAATTTCAGATTTGATACGAAATTAGTTTTTCAGATATTTGAAGTTTTCCGAGCTTAGGTTTTGATTTCGGTTTCATTTTAAAGCATTTTTCCACTCTAAAATTGAAGTAATTAAAAATATTTTTGAGTATAATCAACTTTTACAGTGTGAAATGGTTATTAATTTCAATTTTCATCACTAAAATTGTTTCTGCTTGATTATATTTTGAGGTTTTTGAGTTCTTATAGTTACTAAATTCTGAATGACTTCAAGGCCAATTTTTGTTTTAAAAAATAGTTTATATGACTTAGAAGCTTTATCATCAATTTTTCCCGGTTGAAATAATGTCATGACCACAATGTTCTTAGGTTGCCATGAGAAACAATATTTCGAAGGGAGGGAATACTACTGAAAATGATAAATCTAAATACACCCTCAGTTGATACTACAATTGGACTTCCAAGTACAAGTATTCTGAATTCAAGTATTGCAGATAAAATTGAATATTTCCATCATGCACCTAATTCCATTATAGTAAACATATTGTAGTACTATATTATAATATTTTAAAGTCGTGCAACAAATAATTCAAACTTGCTAAACTACCCCAATTTAAAAATGAAACAAAAATTATATTTTATGTACATATCTGGTGACTTTTAGCTTTAGTTAGTAGCATTATACATAATTTAGTATTGTATGCATAAATGCTTTAAGTTTCAAAAATTTCGTGAAAATATTAGTTTAAGTTTATATATATAACCTGAATGACCTTTCGTCGTAACAAATGCTATCATTATTATGCAAAAATATATTTTGAATTAAAAAAAGTGTTAATGCGTGGATTAAAATAGCGTTTTTATGTAGAAAATAAATTGGGAAATGACATTAAAGAATTATAGTTTTACGGGCATTATAAGTTTTTGTTTTACGCCTTTACAAATTTTAAATGAGTTTTTCTCAGACTTTTAATTTTGAAAATATAAGTATTTTCTAATCCCGATGGCTTTTTTTCTGCTCAAGATAGAGTCTTGAAATTTTTGGAATGTACTCCCAAACGTATGTTCTGTAAAAGTTAGAATGGATTTAGGTCTGAGAGAGAGAAAGTTATTTTTTTAAAAAAATGCTTAAGTTGATATTTTAAAAAAAATTTGTGTTTTTTCTCCTGGTTTAGCAACGGAACAGATTTTAAATCCATACTAATTTTTGTTCACAATAACCCAAAAAACATAAATCCCTTAAAAGTACTAAAAAATTTCAAAAAAAAAAAAAAAAATTGAGTAATTTATAAAAATTTCAAAAAATTTCCAATTTTTTAAAATTGTAAAATAATGGTTGCTCAATCTGATTTTTTACTTACAGAATCAGCTTAATAATATAACCTAGATATAAAACATAAAATATTTTTATTGTTACTGTCTCCAAAAATTTTTTTGAATAAAGGTACTGTGTATGATTAAAATGTTTCTTATACAAAAGTTCCGATGAACATAGGTTTGCAATTTTCGAAAATGTATAATTTATTTCTTTTAGTTTCTTTACAACAGTTTAAATGATTTTTGAATTGTTTTTAATTATTTTAAACAAAATTTATGTTTTATAAAAATTTCTTATAAAAAAAATTAATTCTTAAATTTAAATACCTGCCAGAATTATGAAAAGCCTTCTGATTTAACTGTGTAATACCGAATATTCTATATTTAAATACTATATTTGTATATATTGATTTACAGACACACAGCATGTAATCTTTCGAATAATTTCGAGAATTTTGAGGTATTTGAAAATTTACCATGTCATAAAATTGACCTACAAAATTTCAAGCCTTAAGGGGACTTGGCACCCTTTGAGCAAACTTCTTTATTTACGTATTTAAAAATTATATTTTAACATTTTATACAATGTTTCTATTCAATAAAATGTTACCAGATGAAAATTTTCATATATTATTCACGCAATTTTAAAAATTTAAATTTTTTGAAGAAAATTGGGAAAATTTTAAAATCCTACTCCTTTGTAAAAATTAATTTTTTGACCTGAAATTTTTTTATAATATTCTTATGGATGTTCTTAACAACTTTAGCGATCGATTTTAGAATAACTTCATTCGTTTTCGAGAAAAAAAATAAAATGTTGATATACAGGCTAAAAATCAACGAAAAAGCCAACATGTCTTACATTTTATTTTTTTTTTAAAAAAAGTATTCAGTTTATAGCAAAACGGATCCCTAATTTTATTACATGCTTTATTTTTAATACGCAGGAAAAAAATTGAAGTGATTGGTAAATAATTGTCGAAGGAGTAGCATTTTGAATGCACTAAGGTTTCGAAAAACACAAACTGAGAAAAACCACTTTAAAGTTTATAATTCTGAAAAAAATAATTATTATAAGCTTAAATTAAACTTAAAATACCACGTTAAGATATTACTTATACGTTTTTCTTTAAAATAATGGCATTTTCATATGTTTTCAACCCACACATTTTTATAAATGATCAACTTTTAGAGAGTACTAATTGCACAAGAAAACTCAAGAAAAACTTAAAAAAAAATTTTTTTCTGTCACGACAGAAATTTTAGCTGTTTTTCTTCTTATAATATTAAAGTATTACATTTGTATGAAAAATATATCAGGAAGAAGAACTGAAATTATAAAATTATTAATATAAAATGCCTTAATTTAAAAATTTTTCATGCACACATTTCACAAGGAAGACAAATTACATTATTGTATTGCCTCGGAAATATTCTGCTTTTAATACTACACATTCTTTTTTATAGTTATATTTCTATTTCTAAAATAGATTTTTTTTTATCATAACGCATTTTTTAGCTTTTTTTTCTAAAAAGGGGGTATGGCTGAATTGCCTAATTTGTTTTCAAATGAAGTTTTATTCAACTTCTAACTTTCCCACATGCACAAGTGATATATCAATCGAAAGATAATAATGCAAAGAATAAGATTAAATGAAAATAAAAAAAACGATAGGTTTGTGATTTTTAGAGTACCAGTTACTTTTCTCCTTGATACATTAGGTTGGGGAAAAAGAAATCCATTATTTTTGCATGACATTCAAAACTTTATTTAACATGTTTTGGATTTTGGATAACATGGAGATTTTCACAAACATCTCTTGATCCAAACTTCTTATCACTCAGGAAGTTTTGCAATGCGAGAAAAAGGTGGTAATCGTTTGGTTCCAGGTCCACACTATAGGGTGGATGCATTAAAACTTCCCAACCAAACTCCCAGTGCTTCTGACGAGTCACTATAGACGTGTGTGGCGTGGCGTTGTTCACCTCTTCTGTTGGCCAATTCTGGCCAGTCGCTAGCTTCAAACGGTCCAGCTGTTGACTGTAGAGATTTGAATTTTGTGTTTGGCCCTACGGAAGCAACTGATAATAAATGATTCATTTCCAGTTCCACCAAATGCACAGTAGAACCTTCCTGGATGCTAGTCCTGGTTTGGCCACTGTTTGAGCTGCTTCACCTCTCTTTGACCACGATCGTTTTCACACAATATTGTCGTATGGGACCTATTTTTCATCTCCAGTCATCATCCTTTTAAGAAATGGGTCGATTTAATTCTGTTTGGCCAGGGCTTCGCAGATGGAAATTCGATCCATCATGTTTTCTGGTGTTAATTGGTGTGGCACCCAAACATCGAGCTTCTTTTTGAATCTAACTTTGCTCGAACGGCTTAAAACTGTTTTATGGTCTATCTTTAGCTCCTGGGTGATTCTACGACTACTAACATGCCGGTAAACTTCTATTATTTCTGTGATTTTATCGACATTTCGATTCATGATGTGTGAGGGCAACTTTAACTTCAAAAATGCCTGAAAGGAATCGATGAAACCAACATTGCACGTAATTAGCTATTTCATTATCGGTACCATAAACACCATTTACCATTTCAGCCACCTGGCTTGCATTTTCGCCTTTATCAGAAAAAAAAACTGTAAATAGAACCAAATTTTCTCTTTGTTGACTTCCATTTTTAACACCCAGTAACTTACAACTGAAAGAACCAAACAAAAAGCAGCAAAATAATTTTTTAAATGTGAAATGTCACCTTGACAACGAGCATAGATTTGAAATTGTTTGATCGATACTTCACGAGATATCGGCCCAACAGCCATCTAGCGAAAAAATAACGGATTTCTTTTTCCCAAACCTAATATATAAATATAAAGGTTTCTAATTAATTGTAAAAGTTGCCAATTCGAAGTCAGAAATACACTATTGAAAAAATAGTAATTCTAATTTTCTTTAAAAGAAATATTCTATACTATACAGAAATTCTTCATTTTATAATGTACAGCTACTGGGAGTTCGCAGACAGTTGACACAACAGCGCAATTATTGGCAGGAAGACCGGCGTCCTCCGTCAGTGACGAAAACATTGAGAAAGTGAGGAAATTAATCACGAAAGATCATCGTTTTACTGTGCGCATAATAGCTAATGAACTGCACATTAACCGTGAATATGTGCTACAAATCGTTACCCAAATTCATCTGAACATTTATTAAAACAAAATATTTTATTATACACAAGAAAAATATCATTGATACAATGTTACTGAGAAATTAGTTGAACACTAAGTGTAAGGAGATGAACTCTACTATAAAAATGTCTTGATCACACAGCAGCAAAAACTCCATTGTTTAATTTTTGTTAGCTACTTCCGAGAGATTACATGTAGGCATTGTTATTCAGTAACACAAGAAAACAATTAAGTTACTAGAGAATCTTATCACATATTAATATTCTAGTTCTCACAAAAAATTCCTTCAGATAATAATTCTTAACTTAAGGCTTCGGATAATTTCTTTTAAATATGTGGTAATGGCAATGGAAAATGTGTAGCCTATCTATCACAAGCACCTTTTTCCCCTCCACTTCTCATATTTCACATAATATATAATTCATAAAACACATTTATAAAAATTTGATATAACGTCTATATATATATATATATATATATATATATATATATATATATATATATATATATATATATATATATAAAAACAGTACACTATTAATTCGGAGCAATCATACATAACTTCTAAAGACAATTCATGATGATATGCATATAAAAATGATCTATATAGTACAAGGCTTAAATGTTAGTTTTTACATCATTGTAAGCAAAAATTTCATGCATTAAGGTATCCGACTACGTTCGGAACCGGGATTTTAAAAAAGAGCATAAATAGATAATTTTCATGATATTTATTGTCACTTTGATTAGAATACATGTATAAAATTGTTTTAAGGACATTATGATAAAAAAATTATTTAAATACAATATTTTGGCAAAAAGTTAAATTAGAATAACCTTTTTTTCAAAACGTTATCCTCTTTTATAAAAATGCTTCTATAATAATAATATTTTGCTTATATAAAATAAAGACTTCTCCAGAGAGTCTGAACTAGGATTTTTGAAAAATTCACATTATTTTCAGAGTTACCACCTATTGAAATAATTATCGGCGTTTTTTTATTTAAATTTCTTTCCTCTGTTGTAGTAAAATATATGGATAAATCCACTTCTAAGATATATATTTCAAAAATTCTAGTGGAGCCTCTGTACAGATGTTTGAGCTATATACAGGAAAAATATTATTATAATTGAAGCATTTTCAATAAAAGGAGAATATTTTGAAAATGGGTCATCCTCTGTTAATTTTTTGTCAAAATATTGTACTTAAACAATTTTCTTAAAACAATTTTACATACATTTTCTAATCTAAGTGACACTAAATATCATAAACAGTATCCATTTATACGCTTGTGACGTCTTACGCGTCTTTTCTTTAACAAGTCCTTTGGGTTCTTTGGGCCAGAATTAATGGCAACTCTTTTCCAACCAAATCCAAGAAAAAGATGGGAATAAGAGATGCAAATAAATGGACTTTAAATATCGGATCTTAGAGTAAGTGGAATGGCAATGTAAAGGAATGTTAGACAATTGATGTGAGTTGTGGCAGTTGATGATTATTACAGTTCGTGTTTCAAGATTGAATAAGTTGTGCGTGACGTGTATTCATAAATTGGTGCCCGACTGGAAGATAGTTGTAAAGCTGCATCCCATTGAAGATAAAGACAAGTGTTATTACAAGATATAATAAGGTAGTATTGATTACTTAATATTAAAATCGAGGATTAGACGGTTCGCTTATTGAGATTGGTCTGAATTAGATTAGATTTTATTATAAATATATGTATATTGTGTGTTACGTATTGAGTCATCGTATATTCTCTCATATTAATTATTAGAATTACATTTGTTAAAGGTTTAAGTTGAATATCTTAATAAAGTCATATTAAGATAATGTTTGATCCTAATTCTTTCGCTATAACTCTACACCTCTAACTCACGCTGATACTTCGAGAGATGTACTTCCATGGGGAGGTGCGTCACACACTTTTGTAAAATCATGGTTCCGAACGTAGTCGGATGCCTTAAAATAAATGTGAAAATATGAGATTTAAATCGGTAAGCCATTTGATAGTGCACTCAATGAATTGAGAATATGAGTGACGAACTAAAATTGCAGAGCTCATTTCATATGTCTGGACTACGATGGCTCTACAGTGGGTCCCAAGTCATGTCAGGATCTCCGTTAATGAGAGAGCCGACCAAAAAGATAAGCATGGAGCCGAGTCGTTATAACCGGAAGTCCCCTTGACCACCAGAAGAGCAAAGAGCATGATATCCACATATAATAATAAATGTACTACAAAAAAACCAAGAGTCTTGGAAAGTCTTGGGAAACAAGCCATTGTGGGTCCAATCTCAAGGCACCTAGGGAGAGACGAAGCTGTTGCCCGCTTTCACCTAACCACCGGACATGACTTTTAGGGAGTATACCTCCTCTGGCTTGGCCTGGCTCTTGACGATGCCTACCCGCTCAGCGTCCATGCCAGGATGGATGGCGACCCCCTGCTCCAATACACTGGACTCGATGAACACCCGACTGATGACGTATTCAGTCGGTTTTGGAAGGTTCAGCATCAAATGGTCAAGAAATACAGGGTGTTTATAAATGAAAATCGGAGTTTAAACGCGTTATACCATTCATTACATTTAACTTATTAGTATAACTCATACATCGAATGTAAAACCAATTGAAACAGCTTTTTATTTGCTGACATGTTTGCGAATGCGCATGAAACGTATGTAAATTTTTTTCACTTTCTCCGCTGATTAGCGCGCTAGTAGAAAAATAGCGATTAGTGAAGAGAAAGCGTTTTGTGTCCCCCAGTTTGCAAAGACAGAATCTGCTATTACTGTGCAACGAGCGTTTCCATGGATACCTCAGTGAACACGTGAACATTCATAATACGCTCATCTGGAGCTTAGCAAATCCTCACGAGGTGCTAGAATCGCAACGAGACTCACCTAAATTGAATGTTTTTGTGTGCCATATCTCAGCGGAAAGTGTAGGGACCTTTCGCTTCTGGAGAACCAACTGTAACTGGTTCTGCCTATCTTGATGCTCTACAACTATGACTATCTCCTCAATTGAAAGAAAGTGAACCAGATAACTTCATTTGGCAGCAAGTTGGTGCACCGCCTCACTGGCATCTCTCAGTACGCGATTGGTTGAACATCACTGTATTCGACCAATGGATTTTCCGCAAAGGGCCTCACGATAATGAATATTTCCCTTGGTCTCCACGTTCACCCGATGTGACGCCATGTGGTTTTTAATATGCAGGGGTTCATTAAGGATTGTGTGTACTACGTACCTCCGCTACCAGCTGACCTTCCAGACTTAAGACACAGGATTGAAGCAGTTGCAAGAATTACCTCAGACACACCGAACAAAGTTTGGGATGAACTCGCCTATCAACTTGATGTGTGCCGTGGGACGAATGGGGCTCACGTTAAACATTTGTATGCTTATAGAATAAACTGTTTCAGTTACTCTTTCATTCGATGTATGAATTGTACTTGCAAGTTATATGTAATAAATACTAAAAAAGCGTTTATAAACTCCGATATTCATTTAGAAACACCCGGTATATATATCCTGGATAAATAAATAAATATCCTGCTCCAACTTTTAGTTATTATGTAAGGAAAATTTATTATATGTATTGAACCACACACACATCGTATGTATTCATCAAGGACAATCCAAGAGAAAAAAAATTTGGATATGGTATTCAAATATATATAATAGAGAAATTATGGTCATGAAGCTATAAACTATTTTTATCAGTTTGAAATTGGGTTAAATTTCCGATAGTAACATGATAAATGCAATCCCGTGTTCTCTAGTGAATTCAAAACTGACATTTTAGACTTTTACTCAGGGGGGCTAATTTTGTCTCGAGGGGTGTAAATATAAACAATTTTCAAACAGGTATAATTCTTTTAAATTTAAATTAAATAATTCGAATCTTTTACACATTATTTACAAAGGACCATGGTTTAAAAAAATACAAAATATTTGAAATATAATCATAATTTGAAAAGTTATAACCTTATGAAAATAAGAAATAATTTTGTAATAAATATTGAGTAATTTTTTCATTGCGCACGCTATTTTCTAAAATAGCAGCTTTAATTATTAGCAATATAAGTTGATTTATAAAGTCAAATGTATTCTTATTGCACTGTAGTATTTTTATATAAATAGAATAATAGATTATATTTTTAAAAAATAAAATTTACGTTTTAAAAGTTTTTTTTAAAAATTTCAATATTTTTCAAATATTTTGAAATACAAAAGATATATTATTCTTAAATTAGTAGAGTTTAAAGAGTATGATACATTTTATAGTTGTACAAAGTTTTATTCATCAAAGGCTACTATTTTAGAAAATAGCGTGCGCAACACGAAAATTACTTAATATGTATTACAAAATTATTTCTTATTTTCATATGCAAATAATTTTTCCAATTATGATTATATTTCAAACATTTTGTACTTTTTAAAATCCTTTGTAAATAATATGTAAAAGATTCGAATTATTTAATTTAAATTTAAAAGATTTATGCCGGTTTGAAAATTATTTATATTTTCGCCCCCGGGACAAAATTAATACCCTTGAGACCACTTAACTTATAAAATTAAGATAAAATTTCAAATTTGATGATTGGATAAAAGTACTGAAGTATACTAAGATTCTTAAAAAGTTTTTAAATAAAAAAAAATCTTTACATTAAACGTGTACTGTGCGCGCACGTGTCAAATCAAATGCATTTTTTAACCGTGTTCATAATCATTGTGCACAAATATATACTGATGGGAGGCCGCCGGCCCCTGAGATGCAGTTTTAATTTTTGCATTTGCCCTGTTTACAGGAAACAGGGATTACACAGGAATGTGGGTGCGTCTAGGTTCAACGGACCTTATGGCCGGCAAGGTAATGGACGGTAATGAATCCGTAGCGGATTCTTTTCGAAGTGATCTGGTCGGCTTTAAAAGCTGGTCTGGAAGAATTCTCGGGGCTTTTCTTCCCTCTTACGTCTGCCAGAAAAAACCTCCAGTCGGGAAGCGAACTCGCTACCCGAGGTCACCGCTCCGTCACTCTTATTCTCATCAGATAAGTACCACCCTTGTAAAATTTAACGTTTCTTTTACCAATATGTTAATCAATAAATATAATTGTTACCACTATACGATCGGACTGTTAATTTAGTGTAATGTTAATTTGTCTATTGAAACTTAACTAATTTTAACTTAAGTCATGATGCGATGTTAAATTAAGAATCTGGGTGTAGAACAGATAAATTAAATGAACGCTCTATGGGCATCGCATTAATACTTTTTAAAAGAATTTGCAAAAAGTAAAGGTTGGCAACAACGAAGCGTATGAACTGATTGGCTGAAAACACATGATTGCATTTGTCATGTGACCATGAGACGTTACAAGAATTTAACGTCCTGCGCTTAAAACTGATGTGCAAAGTTTAAAGAAAAGGACTGACGTTGGATCTTGTTATGCAATAAGAAAGGACAAAAAAGAAAGAGTCTCCGATTAACACGTGACTTGTATGTTTTTCAAAGATCCTTTTAATTTCTCCCTTTTTCTGTTGATGAAAAAGGTTACATACATTCATTGAAAATGCACGAGGAGTATAAGTCATGTTAAATAATTTCAGGAAATCGCCAGGAACTTTTAAGAAAAAAAAATCAATTTTAATGTTTACATTGATTTACTTACATTGATTACCTTCATGATTCAGACATATATTCAAGACACATACTTGTGACAGATAAAGTATACATAACAGCATTATTTTTTGTAATCACCAGAAACATTACATAATCCAACAATATCATAGCAAAAAGTAAAAAGTTTCAAATATTCTCCGGAGAAAGTATACGCTTATAAGCTCTTAAAACACTGAATAAAGTTTTGTATATAAAAATGATACAAGTAATAGATCTTATATTTGAGCGTTTTTAACAATTCACAGACACACACACACACAGTTAATGACACATCATTTCAGTGTGAACTATGTGTTCTTTATAGAAATAAGTTTATGGCAGTACATAGGCAATGATCTCTCTCTCCCTTAATTCTCTCTCTTAGTCTCACACTGTTCATAATCCCATCTTTCAGCTTGATAAAATGATCGTCTTTGAAAAAATTACTTCTTGTGATTCTCCTGAATATAGGTAAATAAATTTTTAGTAACAGTTACTAATTATTAGTTTTTTATGTTTATGGAGTTCTAGATGGAATTGGAACATTAGAAATATATATGGGTGAGACAATGAAAATAGTCTCAAAAGGGGAGGGCAGTACTATAAAGAAATTCATTTGGGGACAAGACTTGTGTTCAACCCTCAATGTAATTCCACCGAATGGTCAGTCTATTCGGAGAAAATAACCTTCGAAATTCATGCTTAGCTTTTATACAATAAGTTTTAATTACATCCATTGATGCAGTGCATAGTTGGTTGGACACTTGCTTTCTGCATTGGCGCATAGGGTTCGAATCGCGAGATCAACTTTTTTTTTCTCAATTCATTTAATTATTTTTTAATTTTTTTAAATTTATTTATGAAAGGTTTATTAAATGTCAAATGATATTTTATGCAATTATTTTGTACTTTATGACGTAAAAACTACTGTTAGTATATAAATATTCATATTATATTTAATATAAATATATTTTTATATTAATAAATAATATTTATAGTAAAATATTTTATAATAAATATTAAATGATATTTTATATAAAAATTATTTAGAAATAGTTTTATAATCAGAAATACAATATATTGTAAATAAAATATTATACACACTATAAAATAACTTATAAAATATATTATTATTATATTATAAAATTAATTATTTTTTAAATCGTATAAAATATTTAACAAGTCCTTTTTAAATAAATTTATTTAGTTTGAAACAATAATTAAATGAATTAAAAAAGAAAAGTTACTTGCGCGACTCGACCACCGTAGAAAGCACGCGTCTTACCAACTATGCCACTGCGTCACTGGAGATAATTAAAATAATTGTATAAAAGCTAAGCATGAACTTCGAAGGCTATTTTCTCCGAATTGACTGGTCATTCGGCGGAATTACATTGAGGGTAGAGCACCCTAAAGGAGTACTAGTATTACACCAAGTCTCGTCCCCTATTGAATTTTTTTCGTCTTGCTCTCCCCTTCATTCATTAAAATATCTTGGCCAATAGGCAGGAAACATAAATCTTTAGAATAGCTTATAAGTGGTTACTGAAAATGTAACCCATTCAAATAGATTTAGGTATATTAAAAGAGTCATTAATACTTTTGGAAAAGCTGACACACATTAATGTTTTAAAGAAAGCACAATGGGTAAATACATTGATGATGAAATAGTGGCCGAATAATATTGATTCAGATGGCATCGAAGATGATGATTGTGACGAAACAGCAATTTCAAAAAGTCATAGATATTAAACCTCCAGAAAACTATCAATGTGCTGACGAAGGTTTACATTCTCAACACATCAGGCCATTGATGTAGCAACAATCCATTATACTGGTGATGGAATAGTAGCCGTAGAAATGATTTAGATGATCTAATGCGAGTTATTTATGGCATCATTGAAGAGATAACAGAAACTTTGAGAAGTCATAGATATTAAGCCTCCAGAAAACCACCAATATGCTGATGAAAGTTTAACAGTGAAACAATTCTGAACACTCCAGGCCATTGATGTAGCAATAATCCATGATATTGATGACGGAATAGTGGCAGTAGAATCGATTTAGATCATAATGCGGATTATTTATGGCATCATTGAAGAGATAACTTTCAGAAGTCATAGATATTAAGCTTCTAGAAAAACCATCAATGTGCTGACAAAAGTTTAACACTCAAACCATCCTGGACACATCACGCCATTGATGTAGCGACAGTAGAATTGATACATATGGTTGGAATAATTGGGTGTGTACTAGATCTCTTCATTTTATCCTCAGCGAGGGCTGGTAGAACAAGACAGCTATTCGATGAAATGGATTCCTTGTTGGACAGCAAGCTCTTTGTCGAATCGGAAGAGTCTGTAGATGAAGATAGAGGTTTCTTAGTGGAGCCATTGATTGAAGAGAACTGCCTTGGTGAAGGCAGAGAGAACTCCGAGGATTTTAGAGAGTTGAAATTGGACTGAGTTTTGGAGTCTCTTTCTATTATGTAGGAGATTGAAGGTGCACCCGTGTTGATTTTTCGTTGCCGCACGCATTTACGCATTTTCCTCCGCTTGCATTGGTTACTAGATAAAGAGACAAGTATTAGAATATTTTACTTAATAGCAAATACATCATGTCCATAAATTAAGGATAATGAAGTTCAGGCAAGGAAAGAGACAGAAGCAAAACAAATTTGACTTATTTGTAAAGTCTATTTATTAAACAAAAGGTAAAGAGCAAAACAGATGCTATATGTTTGACATAATTAAAAAAATTGCGATTTTTACTCCTTGGAGCAAATTTAAAAAAAGAACCTATTTACAAAAAACAGTATAACATGGTTAGTATGATGGTTAATACGGAGTATGTCTTCCGGACAATGCAATACAGGCCTTACAACGCCTAGGCATGCTGAGTATCAAATTATCAATCTGATCTTGGGGAATATTACACCACTCATCAAGCAATGCCCTCCGAAGTTCCGGTAGACAGGTGGGAGGGGGTTGACGGACTGCAATTCGTCGGCCAAGCATATCCCACACATGCTCTATTGGATTCAAGTCCGGTGAGTATGCTGGCCAATCCATACTGGTGATATCCTCCGATTGAAGGCATTCGTCTACAATGTTTGCACGGTGAGGACGGGCGTTGTCGTCCATAAACAGAAATTCAGAACCCATGGCGCCCCGAAACAAACGTACATGTTGTTCCAGAATGACATCCCGATAGATGTGGCCTGTTATCGTTACACTCTGAACATGCAGGTCAGTTCTGGAACCAAGAATAATTCCTCCCCAAACGCGCGAGCCATCCTGCACCACCGTAACGGTGTCGTTCAATGGTGTTCTCTTGGTGGTAACGGGTACCTGGCGCTCTCCATATTAAAGTCCGGCGAGAATCAGACTGCAAACTAAACCTGGACTCGTCGGAAAACATCACACAAGACCACTGTTGTGTTGTCCACAATGCATTATCTCTACACCAGGTTAATCGCAGGTGACAGTAAGTTGCGGTAAGTGGAACACATATGACAGGCCTACGAGCATATAGACCAATGTGCCCTAAGCGTCTGTAAACGGTCTGCCTTGAAACTGTCGTACCGGTAGCTGACGAGACAGGTCTGATGCTGTGCTCCGCATATTTCTTTCGGCAGTAACTGCCAAATACTGGTCCTCATTTGGCGTTGTAACTCGAGAGCTACCTGTGCTGTAACATCTACTCACA
The DNA here is from genome assembly GCA_019973935.1 of Trichonephila clavipes. Lineage (NCBI taxonomy): Eukaryota > Metazoa > Arthropoda > Arachnida > Araneae > Nephilidae > Trichonephila > Trichonephila clavipes. The sequence goes on from BMAU01015464.1 coordinate 25,348, forward strand.
TTGCCATCATCTTGGAATCGTTGCCAAAGCCTGGAGATGACACTCTGGGCGATTCCAAGTTCCTCGGATACTTCCAGCTGGGTATGTCCCCATTCCAGTCTTCCAATAATTCTACCACGTAAAAAATCATCCAAATGCTTCTTTTGTGCCATAACTACGCGGTTATTGCACTGAAAGGCTTTTAAAGCGCTTGTGAACAATTTTACTTCTTTGCCACCATTCCTTATATACCCCTCTCTTACACTCTCGTCATTGTGACGTACTATCGGCGCCATCTGGTGGTTTCTTGTAATTTGCATATTCTTCTTCAAGATGTGTGTGATAATTCTACAGGTGAAATTTTTATTTTAGAGTTCAATTTCTGTGTGATTCTGAATTATCCTTAATTTATGGACATGAGTGTAGTAACTAAGAGAAAATGGATGTGTTCAAAATATACAAGACCGTTATTTTTTACGTATAAACGAGTGATATTATGGAAGTACAATTCGATGTTCGTATAAACACGATCCTAATGCGCATGCGTGAATTTTATCCTGCTTTTAGAAGTTACGAATAACCAGCAGATTGCCAATGATTGTTGAAGAGTAAGTGCCGTTCGGATATTTATTTAAGACAAAATGATAAAAGAATTATTCTACTTCATTGTGTGTAAATCTAGGAGATTTTCAGGGATTAGAAAAACCGTCAGAAAAAAAGAAACCAGAAAAAGGAATCATATTTCAGTATTGAGATAATTCAGAGTGAGATAGTTCAGCTATGCATTAGTTCTAGCACTACTTTAGACAGTAGCAAAATCATTAAGAGAAATGTGTGGATGCCCACAAAAAGGACTATTTTGAAAAACGATTAGTGCAAGATACTTGTTTACTTGTGCAAATTTTTGTGATAGCCATCTAGAGTTGGTTAATTCATTAAGGTATCAGACTACGTTCGGAACTGTAGTTTTGCAAAAGCGTATAAATGGATAGTATTTATATTTAGTGTCACTTAAAATAGAAAACGTATATAAAATTATTTTAAGAATATTATTACAATAAAAAATATTTAAGTACAATATTTTGCGAAAAAATTAACATAAAATGACCACGTTTCAAAACATTCTCCTTTTATGAAAAATGCTTCTATTATAATAATATTTTGCCTGTGTATAGCACAGACCTCTGTACAGAGGCTCAACTAAAATTTTTGAAATATATACCTTAGAAGTGGGTTTATCCATATTTTACGACAACAGATTGGAGCAATTTTAAGAAAAAAAACGCCGATAGTTATTACAATTGGTTGTAACTCTGAAAATAATGGGAATTTTTCAAAAAAAAAGTAGCTCAGACTCTCTGGAGAAGTCTTTACTTTATATAGGCAAAATATTATTATTTTAGAAGCATTTTTTATAAAAAGAGAACGCATTGAGAGAGAAAAAGTTATTCTAAGTTAATTTTTTGCCAAAATATTGCATTTAAATAAATTTTTTTTGTCAAAATCTCCTTAAAACAATTTTATGCATGTATTCTAATCTGAGTGACACTAAATATAATGAAAATTATCCATTTATGCGCTTTTTTAAAATCACTGTTCCGAACGCAGTCGGATACTTTAACTGCTGACAGTTTACTGTTAGCCCTTCGATATTTTATAGCTAGACTCGGAAAGCCTCGCACTATTTATAGTGATAACGGAATGAATTTCATAGGCTCTTCCAATGATCTTTCAAAATTACATTGGATAAAATTACGTAAGAAACCATGGCAAATGAAATACTTCGGAAATTTTTGCGAAAATGTGTCAGTTATACTAAAATCGCTATGTCTAAGTGTTTCGTCACATAGCATTTGCTTATCTGCTCATAAAAATAAATTTAGTTCGATTTTCGAACTTTGTGCAGAGCAGACATCCTCGTAGAAAGGGTCTAAGTCTCATGAAATAGCTAACTTGTTGCGAAAGCTTTCTGAGAATGAATCATATGCTGGGGAGCTATCTTGTTCTAATTTATATTCTGATGAAAACATAAAATTGAGTGAAAGGGACTGTAAAGAATCTGAAGAAAGGGCAGATGAAGATAATATTAAAGTAAATCCTCATATATATGTCTTTAGGGAGGGCACAAAATGGATTAACCATGATAGTAATGTTCCTGGAAGATTTGCGAATCGAAATGTTTAGGGACCAAGCAGTGGTCCAACAAAGTTTACGAAACATAATGTCAACGTCAGTTTTTTTATAATATAAAGGTTCATAATATATGATAAATACATGAAATAATATTAAAAAGTCTTAAACTAAACCCTACTGAGCAGTAGTCTTGCAATTATTTAGTTATTTTCATATACGAGGCGCATCCAAAAATAAGTTTTCCAATTTTTTAAAAAAAAAGAACTCACACTTTCAGGAACATATTTTTTGGCAACAAGTACAACAATGTTTCAGCTATTTTTCAACATACTCACCACCAGAATTGAGACATTTGTCGAACCGTGGGATGAACTTTTGTATCACTCTGTGGTAGAACTCTGCCGCCTGTAAGTGGAACCAGTGTGTGACAGACGTCTTCAATTTTTTGAATTTTTTTTTTTTTGCACAATTTTTTGAACAGCAGGTGCTTAGTGACATTCTCATGCAACAAGGATCGCGATATCTGCGGAAATTGGCTGCTCAGCTCCGTAATCGTGAAGCGATGGTTCTCCATCACGCGCTGCCTCACAAGCTCAACAAGATCAACATTGATGAGGGAGATCACCCACTGGATTTCATCATGGATACTTTGACGACCCTCTGAAAACTGCTTACACCAGCTTACACATGATGTTCAGCCCATAGACCTGAAAAAGCTGACGATGAATTTCAATAGCTGCAATGCTTTATGCATTCAAGAACTTTATTACTGACCGAACCTCGCAGAGAAGGAATAACTGTTTCCATTTCGGACCACTTCTACCACGCTACTGGCACGAGGCGGGACTTGTCCGGCTGGCATGTGATTGATACGTCATAGATATGTTATGCATGCGCAATTGACACGACTAATTACGTTTACTTTAAAGGGGAAAACATCGGGAAACATACTTTCTGGATGCGCCTCGTATTTTATAACGCGGTGTGTGTCGAAACGACACCGGTGGATGTTTCGAAATCCTGGATGTTCTAGAGTTAAAGAGTTGTAATTCTAGAAGTATACTATTTTTTCAAAAACTTAGGATAATATCATGAATAATTAATTTCAAAACATAAGAGAGTATTTATTATACACCATTTCAAGTTTCTTCGTAAAAAAAGGAATGTGTGTTATGCGGGGGAAAATACCTAAAATTGAAAAAAATGCAGCTTGGAAGTACAGGTGCGCGTTATACGCTGGTGCACGTTATACATCAGATTTTACGGTATTAATTTTTTTTGTAAAGGAATTAATAGTTATTCGGTTGTTAAGCAATTGAGGGAGTTTTTTAGCTTCCAAAAGCTTCTCCACGCCTGTTTCAGGATAATTGAATTGTATAACTCCCCAGCAAACAAGACAAGAGAGAAACTAGTAGTTAAGAGCGGATGTAATTTATCTAAACAGCTGCTTTCTACAAATAAACGAAAATTATTACATTCAAAAAGACTCAGTGCAAGGTTCATCCTTGCAAAATTACATGATGACTTACGTATTGAGTAAATATCATTAATTTACGACATCCGTCAAAATAGTTCCACAAAAGAGATTCTTTTTCTATGAACGAAGGAATGTTTACATTTTCATTGTGAATTAGTCACATAAAAATTATTGATTATGTGTGTTGAAGATCATGTGAAAATCATGCGTACGGGTATTTAAGATGTAAAGGGTGTTTTTTTGAGAGGTATCGAACTTTAAATTGCAATAAAACAACGATGTATTATTCGATTGACATGAATTTTTTTTATTCGAAAGATAATCTTGTGGCATTACATTTTAAATATGATTTCTGGCATAGGACTGCCACGGCTGGCTCCGATGTAGTCCAATTTTCGATGACTTTTTCCAACATTTGTAGCCGTATATCGGCAATAACACGGCAAATGTTGTCTTCCAAATGGTCAAGCGATTGTGGCTTATCCGCATAGACCAATGACTTTACATAGCCCCACAGAAAATAGTCTAGCGGTGTTAAATCACAAGATCTTGAAGCCCAACTCACAGGTCCAAAACGTGAAATTAGGCGGTCACCAAACGTGTCTTTGAATAAATCGATTGTGGCACGAGCTGTGTGACATGTTGCGCCGTCTTGTTGGAACCACAGCTCCTGGACATCATGATTGTTCAATTCAGGAATGAAAAATTTAGTAATCATGGCTCTATACCGATCACCATTGACTGTAACGTTGTGGCCTTCATCGTTTTTGAAGAAGGATTCCACCAGCTCATAAAGTGCACCAAACAGTCAGTTTTTCTGGATGTAACGGTGTTTCGACATACACTTGTGGATTAGCTTCACTCCAAATGCGGCAGTTTTGTTTGTTGACGTAGCCATTCAACCAGAAGTGCGCTTCATTGCTAAACAAAATTCGCTTATGAAAATCGACCATTATTTTCGAAATAAAATTGCACAATTTGAAAGCGTTGTTCAGGCGTGAGTCTATTCATGATGAATTGCCAAACCAAACTGAGAATAAATCACTTGACAGCTGTTAAATCGGTCGTCATCTTGGAAAGTAATGCCAACTTAAAGTTCTATACCTGGAAAAAAACACTCTGTATTAAAAAGTTCTAGAATGCATATATATAAACATTTGTTTGTTACATATATGTATTCTAAAAATTTATTTGTTACATATATGCATTCATAATGTCTACATTCATGTATGTGTTTTCATGTATTGCATAAATTGAATGCATTCATGTATGTAATTGCATATATACAATGGGTACAAGTTATAAAAATTTAGGTGAAGTTTTAAATCTGGTAATTGAGTAAAAAGCGTCACAAGTATTAAGATTCTTCTAAAAGTTTTTTTCACAATTTAAAAGAAAAACTCTTATATTGCCCACGTACTTTTAAATCAAGTTCATTTTGTGCATTCTTATTGTTGACAAATATGTACTTTCTAAAAGAAGGTTTCTGCGAAAAACAAAAGTTGGCAACAGTGAAGTGCATGAACTGATTGACTGGAAACACGCTCAGGATTTTATTTATTAGGTAAATTTGACATCACATGAGATTATGAATTGATAGGGTGGAAACACGTGACTGCAGCTACCACGTGACTATGACGTCACATAAATTTAGCCCACTTCGTTAAGGAATCCAAAATGGCCAATAGTGACAGAGGCTTCATTTAAATTTTCTTTTAAAAAGTATTTAAGATAAATTTTTTATCGTTAGCATTAATGGTAAAGCTCCCGGTGTTAAATTTGATAGCAAAATTATCCAATCCTTCTTATAAATTTGCGATGGAAACAAAAATCACTAGTCTAAGTTTTGGAGTTGCGAGATTTTTTGGAATTCTTAATATGTTACTATGGTAACTGTGTGACAGTTGATGTGTGTCAAAATCGCAGAAATGTTCATAATAATAGTGATTATTTTGCTCATTGAAAAGTATTGGGACCAGGATTTCGTTTGGATTGTGAAATGCAGATAATATTGAGCCAAGACTATGATTAAAAAAGAAAATACAGCCAGACCTTTATTTAACGAAATCTCTAAATCCCGAACAAAAGTTTGCTATATGGAAAATTCGTTAAATAGAGATTTATCTTTTAATATACATTAACGACGACAGAATTTTTTTTTTTAAATTCATAAACACTATATATTATTAAACAAATAATTATTCCCTTTTTGTAGTTAATATCTATTTATTTTATATATCTTACTCATAAAAAAAGTTTGCAATAAAAAAAACATAGTTCAGAAATACGCTGCATATTTTCAGTTTTGGAAAATAATTTTATATCAAAATCAATGAATTTCCAACAATATTTTCCAATTTTAAGCCTGCAGGTAATTTTAAACATGCATTACTTTACCAGTAACTTTAATTATGCACTACTACCAAATCATGCGTCCTTAAATTTATATATAATTACAAATAAAATCTATTAATTTTATTCGAGTTCTTTTTTTTTTTTTTTGGAAAAATTATGGCAATTTTATTGCTGTAGGTGAGTTAGGTACTTAGTGTAAAACCAGTTCCAAGTTCATCGATAACCATAAAATATGCTAAAAGGGAGAATAATTTGAAAAATGTACTGAAATATTTTAAAAATAGGATGAGAAAAAATTCGACTCACAAAAAAAAGAGAAAAAATTCGTTAAATAGAAAATACACTTCCTATTTGGAGGTTATTTTACGAACAAAATACTTTCCTGTTCTTCGTCCCAGGAAAAAGTTTGCAAAATAGAGAAATTCACAATATAGAGGTTCGTTATATGGAGGTTCGACTGCATATCATTTGAACACTTTTATTAGTAATTATTTTTTTTCGTCTGTGGCCTTTTAGTGATAAAATATCTTGAATGAGAATATACGAATAGATGTACCAATAGACTGGAAAAACGTGCTGAGATTTGACCTCCAGTGAATTCATTGAACTTTTTTTCCCACGGGGTTGAGTAACTTGTCGAACTTTTTTGGCGACGGAAAAGAAAGTGGAGTCTAAAAACTGTATATCTGCGAGAAATGAACCGAATCTTTTTATTTCAAAATTGTTTACACAGATATTGTTATTAATGTGTATGCGCGTGTGTAAACAATTGTTAAATAAACGGTTGAAGAATTGTGTTTAAAAAAAAAAAGGATTCTCATTTTGCAATTTTTTTAAAAAAACGTTCTTCGGCATTGGCAACTGAACCGTTTTTACAAATTCTGCGATACGAGGAAGCCTTATATTCTTCAGCAATCATTTTGATTTCTTTGGAATGTAACTGTTATCTCGCTGTTTTCGTTTGACCATAGTTCAAAATTACGAGGTCCGTCGCCAAAAGGCCTCGTGTGGTTGAATAGAGGGACGTTAATATCCACTTACTGTTTTTGTAATTATTTTCCCAAACACTGTATTGTTGTGACTCTAGAAACTATTATATTCTTCGATTTCAATATTCCTTTATTTTTCTTTGACACCCAGGATAAATGAGTATATTTACAGTAAAAAAAAATAATGAGACTATTTACATGAAATAACTAATATTTGAGCACACGTTCCGTTAAGATAAAATATTATGCAATTCTTTTCTTAACGTAAAAATCAACTACATTTAGACTATTCCAAAAACTAATTTAACAAAAATTCTGTTGCCAGATTCAAAGTGAATAAAGAAAACGCAAAACAAATATTAAATAATATTGAACAGGAAATGTCGAACTTATTAGGCGTGGCAACGTACTGATTTGAATGTAAGAAAATGCATCCTGAAAATGAAGAAACTGAAAATTGTACGAGGGAGAGAACTGAAAATGTATGGCAGACAATTTCTGTTGATTTTCGAAAAAATAAGCAAGATATTCACTTATGGTTTTTTATATTTCATAAAGAAAATACCGAAGTTCTCTTTTTTACAATGCTTTGCTGCACGATTTAAGTATGTGCACTAATAGTTGCGAGCAAACATCGAGTTTTTTGGTCACATTTCATGAAGCATTGCAGGATCAACATTTTGAATAGCCACTATAATTCCATTTTTCTATTCATCAACGTGACGAATTGGAGATTGGTAAACAATGCTTTTTATGTATAGCTTCGAGAAGTCTCAAGGTTATGCTTATAGAGATGTAGGGGGCCACGGTATTGGACTGTCTTTTTCCGTCCATCACTGGGAAACTTTTTCTCACTTCTGAATTCCAGTGTAGTGGTGGCCTATTTATGCTGTACATATGTTCCATATTTAAGAGGACTTGGTACCCTTTGAGCAAATTTCTTTATTTACGTATTTAAAAATTATATTTTAGCATTTTATACAATGTTCCTATTCAAGAAAATGATACCAGATGAAAATTTTCATATAATATTCACACAATTTTAAAAATTTAAATTTTCTGAAGAAAATTGGGAAAATTTTAAAATCCTACTCCTTTTGTAAAAACTAATTTTTTGACCTGAAGTTTTTTTATAATATTCTTATGGATGTTCTAAACAACTTTAGGGATTGATTTTAGAATAACTTCATTCGTTTTCGAGAAAAAAAATGAAATGTTGATATACAGGCTAAAAATCAACGAAAAAGCCAACATGTCTTACATTTTATTTTTTTTTTTAAAAAAAATATTCATTTTATAGCAAAACGGATCCCTAATTTTATTACATGCTTTATTTTTAACACGCAGGAAAAAAATGGAAGTGATTGGTAAATAATTGTCGAAGGAGTAGCATTTTGAATGCACTAAGGTTTCGAAAAACACAAACTCAGAAAAACCACCTTAAAGTTTATAATTCTGAAAAAATAATTATTATAAGCTTAATTAAGCTTAAAATACCACTTTAAGATATTAGTTATACGTTTTTCTTTAAAATAATTGCATTTTCATATTTTTTCAACCGACACATTTTTATAAATGATCAACTTTTAGAGAGTACTATAATTGCAAAAGAAAATTCAAGAAAAACGTTAAAAATTTTTTTTCTGCCACGACAGAAATTTTAGCTGTTTTTCTTCTTATAATATTAAAGTATTACATTTGTATGAAAAATATATCAGGAATAAGAACTGAAATTATATATAAAATTATTAATATAAAATGCCTTAATTTAAAAATTTTACATGCACACATTTCACAAAGAAAAAAAAAATGATTGTATGTATTGCCTCGGAAATATTCTGCTTTACATATTGCACATTCTTTTTTTAATGCTATTATTTCTTTTTATAAATTAGATTTTTTTTATCAAAACGCTTTTTTAGTCTTTTTTTCTAAAAAGGGGGCGTGGCTGAATCGCCTAATTTGTTTTCAAATGAAGTTTTATTCAACTTTTAACTTTCCAACATGCACAAATGATATATCAATCGAAAGATAATAATGCAAAGAATAAGATTAAATGAAAATAAAAAAAACGATAGGTTTGTGATTTTTGGGCTACCAAGTCCTCTTAAATTCGATAAACCCATCTACAACTTGCATTTGTTCTTGCGGTGAAGTAATTTTTTAACGAGAAGGTTGAAAATGGGGAAGTTGCGCCATTTATAGTTACTATTTCATTCGACAGAAACTTTAATCTTTTTTTAATGGAACGTAAAAAACCGCAAGCGGAAATTTTTGTTAGTTGATTTTTAATTCATTTTTGAAAGTGTAGCCATATTTTTCGGATACCCTATATCAGTGGTGGGCAGACTTTTTCAGGCTACGGGCTATTTCTGATTTTTTCTAAGTGTTGCGGTCCACCCAGAGGCGTTGGTGTATTGAGCTAAAAGAAAGTATACAATAGAGTGGAATCTCCATTATACGAACCTCAATTTTCCAAATTTCTCTATTTAGTGAACTTTTTCCTGGAACCAAGAACATTTTACGATTTTTTTCGTAAAATAACCTCCAAATAGCGAGAAGCATTTTCTATTCAACAAAATTTTCTCTTATGTGATACGATTTTTTTCTTCCATATTTTTTAAAATACCGTGTTAACTCGAATATAAGCCGCACTTTTTTCCAAATGTTAATGCTACTGAAAATAGGGTACGGTTAAGATTCGAAGAAAAATTTTTTAGGATGGAGTATTGTAACGTCGTGTATAGCTAGTCATCAATAAATTTTTTTGTACAGCCTAATATAATATAAAAATATTGTTTATTAGCTAAACAATTTGTTAGTGAAGTAATATTATTCAGTCTACATGCCAAGCCGGTACAGTCAGTCCATATTCCATTCTCAACGCCACCGGCGTTCATCGTCTTTCCACTCCAATCTCGGACTCAGCCCTTTTATTCATACAAGGCGTGCTCCTCTCTCTCCCGACTCTTTTTCCTCTCTTTTTCCGTCTCCTTCCCTCTCTCCTTTTCCGTCCTTCTCCTCTTCTCCTGAAAAAGACCCCTTTTAAACACCAGGGGTGTGTTCACAACACGCCCCTCGTCCCTTCTTATTGGCAGGTCACCAAAGTCTCTGGGCCTTCCTAGTCTCCTCCCTCTGTTCTCTAAGATCTTCTCTCCTAAATAAAAGACCCTTTTAAACAACAGGGGTGGGTCCACAACATGCCCCTCGTCGCTTATCATTGGCAGGCCACAAAATTCTGCCCACGACCTCATTAGAGTCCTATTCGCACGGAACTCACAATCACACTCTCTGCCCCGTCTGGAATGTACTGGCGCCAGATTTCTCGTTCGACATCTGGACATTTTGTTCATCGCACTATCTTTGTTCCTTAGAGGTCATTCTCTAATCATCTGCTTAGGCGACAGTGTTCTCCATTAGATAGGCTCCGTATATTGTCAATGAGTGCAGAAACCCCGATGTCCATTATGATTTTCAGTCAGAGTGTCGTCATGGATCCGAGGACAAACAATAAACAATGACCCTTAGCCACGTGCACTGGTCATTCCACAGCTGGTGGATCGTAAAAATTCAGGGACAATCGATGGGTGTGGTACTTGTCCTTGAACAGCTGGCGAAACCATAAAACCTATCGTGAATCGAAAGATGGGAATTCACAACCATCGACGATGTCACAGTATTTAGGGCAATTACAGCTTCATGCATGTGTGTGTGTATTTATAATGCTGATAAAACAACTAATTATTCACTCCTTATTAGTTTTCCTTTTAAATTTATTTTATTTTCGTAAAATTGGATCTCAAAATAAACCACTTTAGAATATTTTATAATTTTCGCAAAATCTTGTTGAGATATTGGAGCGTGGTTTAGAATCGATGGTGCCTTAAATTCGAATAAATATGGTATTTCTAGACCTTCGCATGATGGAATGATTATTAGGTCTTAGTCAAGGCGGTCACCCCAAAATATCTTGGTGGATCGTGATCGACTTAATGTCCACACCGGCCCTATATAGTAGATACATATTACAGCATTCAAGCAAATACAGTATTATAGATTTGAGAAAAAATAATTAATAATTCCATTAAATTAACATAATGTTCACCAATTAGCATAATCATAAAATTTTGTAATTATTTTTAGTAATTAATAATTTGATAGTGGTTAGTTCTGAGAAGTATGTTTTTATAACAACTGATAAGCACATTTTTTGTGAGCCAATTTCAACGCCTTAAACATAATAAGCATGTATTCTTAAATTTCGGTGTAATGTGAAAACCTTAGAAAGGGTGTACTATTTAGATACATGACGCCATAGCAGCTCATGGAGCTCTAGTGCATTTTGCAAATTGAAAATAAAAAAAATAAGTAGTTTATTACTTTCCTTTATAAATATATCGTAATAAAAGTTTTATCTTGATGAGTTACTGTAATTGCTGTCATGATCTTAAAATGAACGGATGTGAAAGTATGATTAAATAAAAAAAATAGCTATAGCTAAAAATTTAGGTTAATGTAATTAAGTTCATTTTGAATTCTTTAAAAAAGTCATCGAAAACTATTAAAACTGCTAACTGATTTAAAAACGTATTGAGATAATTTTATCACTAAAAGTCACTTTTTAGACCTAAGTTAGACGCAGAGCTTAAACACAGAAGCCCAAATAAAATGTTTTAAAAAAATTGAAATAGAAATTATTTGAAAATTTTTGTTATATGTATAAATTTACTAGAAAAAATCAGGGCTTCGAACCGGAACTGAACCGTAAACCAGAAAAAAGCCCATTATTTTTATCGGAACGAAAACTGAAGCTGAACCGAAAAGACCTATCGGTTTATTTCTGTACGATATATCTTCAGTTATTTTTTGTTACTGTAACAAACTTATCCCTATTTTCTAATTTAACGTTAACCTTATAATTATCATCATTACAAGTATATTACTGCTCTATTTCCTGTTTTCATGTTCACTAGTTTTTTTCTGTTTCAGTTTCACGTGAAAATACTTGTAGAAGGCAGATATAATTCATTAGATGATATTTTACAGAAAAATATAAGTTTGAGTCAAATTTTTTGCATCTCAGCATGCGATCATCCACGGATGTTTGTACAGGGTGTTTTTTAGAGGTATAGAACTTTAAATTGCAATAAAACAACGTTGTATTATTCGATTGACATGAATTTTTTTATTAGAAAGATAATCTTATGGCATTACATTTTAAATATGATTTCTGGCATAGGACTGCCACGGCTGGCTCGGATATAGTCCAATCTGGACGTCCAATTTTCGATGACTTTTTCCAACATTTGTGGCCGTATATCGGCAATAGCACGGCGAATGTTGTCTTCCAAATGGTCAAGCGTTTGTGGCTTATCCGCATAGACCAATGACTTTACATAGCCCCACAGAAAATAGTCTAGCGGTGTTAAATCACAAGATCTTGGAGGCCAATTCACAGGTCCAAAACGTAAAATTAGGCGGTCACCCAACGTGTCTTTCAATAAATCGATTGTGGCACGAGCTGTGTGACATGTTGCGCCGTCTTGTTGGAACCACAGCTCCTGGACATCATGATTGTTCAATTGAGGAATGAAAAAGTTAGTAATCATCGCTCTATACCGATCACCATTGACTGTAACGTTGTGGCCTTCATCGTTTTTGAAGAAGGATTCCACCAGCTCATAAAGCGCACCAAGCCGTCAGTTTTTCTGGATGTAACGGTGTTTTGACATACACTTGTGGATTAGCTTCACACCAAATGCAGCAGTTTTGTTTGTTGACGTAGCCATTCAACCAGAAAAGCGCTTCATCGCTAAACAAAATTCGCTTATGAAAATCGGGAACCGGCAATCTCGTTTTGGGCCCATTCGACGAATCTACGCCTTGCTGGATGATCGTTTTGATGAATTGCCAAACCAAACTGAGAATAAATCACTTGACAGCTGTTAAATCGGTCGCCATCTTGGAAAGTAATGCCAACTTAAACTTCTATACCTGAAAAAAAAACACTCTTTATATAGACAATTTAATAGTAGAAGTTTATTTGGACCCGCATTAAGTTTTGCTTTCAACGTCACAAAAAGTACAGCCTGTGCAACATTTAAAGAATATTTAGAACAAATTCAAATTTTTGAAAAAATCCATTTCAATCGTAAACGAAGAAACACCATCTTCTTTTGAAAGACGATTTAGAGACTTTTTAAAAAGTAAAGAATTGACAGTAAAAACGCATAGTTCCATATTTCTACCGAGATTGACATCGAATTCATTTTAAATAAATTTGACAATCTGTAACAGGTCTATTCGCGTTCTTCCAACTAATCCTTTTTGGGAAATAATGGGTACTTAAATATTATTCTATTGAAAACTTTCCTCCTCCGAAGAAGATGTGATTATGAAAATCAAGTCTTGCATAAGGCTTATTAAGACCCGAATTATTTTTATCTTCAAATATTAAATTCTTCTGGTTATTATTACTATATGAACCCCAATGGCATTAGGAAAATATTAAAAAATTCCCGCTCCCCTCCTGGAAAGTAGACGGTACCCGCACGATCGTGCGGGTTGGGCGTTATCTGTGAAACAGATCACCCATGAAATTTTACGAGTTATGCAGTTTTAGCTCGAAGTTGGTAGAAGAAACAATTCAACTAAAATTGTTACTAATAAGGAAATTATTGATCTATAATTAACTCTTTTAATAATTCATTATTTATTTTCTGTAAAAATCTTTTATTTTTGACAAGTATAAATAACCATTGCATTTTTCACAACATGTTTTCGGAACTGCTTTCGTAGTTTCCAAATCTGCACTTGCGAGGCCTTGAAATGTCATCAACACATCAAAAATGGCTATACATGTCAAGCCTTTTATCCTGGAATGGCCAGGATAAAAGCCATGACATGTATAGCAGGTGTATTATAACGCTTCGATTTTTTTGCGAGTGGAATTACTACACTGCTATCTTCATCATCAGTTAAAATACTTTTGTTAGTAGGCGGCGAAGTTGATAACGCCTTAACTATCTCAAACTTAAATTTTAAGCGATCCAAAATTGTCTTTCCATTTCAAATATTCTCATGTGTTTCTTCATCGCTCTCATCTGAACTTGATTCTTCTCCCAGTATACGTGACCCGTATGTTTTGTTTGCATCATCCGAGAGATCACTAAGTTCTGATCTGATTTATTCATGAATTGAGAAATTTCTTCTGTGAGAATTCTTCGCCTTTTAGACACCTGAAAAAGTTTTTGGTTAGAAAAAAAAAGTTAACACAGTATTCCACGAAAAATAATAAAATGTATTAGAAATTTTTATTATTAAAAAATATATAAATATTTTTAAACCACACCATATTAACTCCCACCGGAAAACCCAGATTTTCTTTTTTTTTTTTTTTTTTTTTTTGGTGGGGGGAAGAGATATGGATTCAGATATCTGTGGAGAGGATAAAAATGCCATACTCCTCAACAAATGTATGAAAAAGAAAATTAATTGCAAAAGAGGGAGAGAGAGAGAGAAGGAGAACAAAATAGACTTAACCATTGAGACCCCCTAAGAAAATTTCGTATTAATTATATAATTATGTATTTCATTTTTATGCAGGCTTTCATCAAAATCAAATAAGAAGAATAATTAATTAAGAAAATTCGCATGCTAAGTACTTACATTTAGAGCTGCAGTGACTCAATTAACGCCCAACCCGCACGATCGTGGGGGTAACGAAATCCCGAGTCCTGCAAGCCACATTAATAGAGTATAATTAATATTTCTTCTATTTTACAATTATTTAAACATTAATACAAGAATTTGTATCTAAGAAATTAGAAATATATTGATAATTACCTTTTTACGACAGATAAAAAGAAGACGTGTTTTCGTTGTATTTGAAAACAAAGCTGGATTTGCCTGCTGAAAGTAAAACATGGACCTCAACCATCGCCTATTAATAAAACGTAACACTGTACACCTTCTGCAAACCTTCTCAATCGTTTGATTCGCGATTTTCTTACATACGACTATTCCAGAAGCAAAAATGTATAAGAATATCTAACCCGCACGATCTTAGGGGTTGGATCTTAAAGGGATATAAAGATTAATTTTCAAGCTCGAGATGAGAGAGAGGTTAGAAGCTAACAGGATCGTAAGTAGTAATTAACGTAAAGCTAGGAGAGAGCGCTTTGTAGATAATTTGATCAATATTGATTAATGATTTGGGGTCAATTAGTCGTTAAATTAGATTCAGATCAGCTTGAATCAGATTACTTTTGAAATCATCTTCAAATATAAGATGATGAATGGCCTGGACGTGTTAAGTGTAAGTGATTCGATTTATTATCATAACTCCCATTAATTCGTCTACCTCGCTATTGCTCCCTATATTTAGCAATTGGTGCATTTCTTGTTGAATTTGTGTCGTTATTGAGAATTGTTAAGGTATCCGACTACGTTCGGAACCGTGATTTTGCAAAAGTCTGATAATATTTATGATATTTAGTGTCACTTAGGTTAGAAAATGTATATAAAATAGTATTACAATAAAACATTATTTAAGTACAATATTTTGACAAAAAAACGAACATAGAACGACCTAATTTCAAAATATTCTCCTTTTGTAAAAAATGCTTCTATTATAAATAATATTTTGCCTGTATTTTAAAGAATTTTTGAAATATATAACTTAGAAGTGGGTTTATCCATGTGTGTTTTACGACAACAGAGGGGAGAAATTTTAAGGAAAAAAACGCCAATAATTATTTCAATTGGTCGCAACTATGAAAATAATGTGAATTTTTCAAAAAATCATAGTTGAGCCTCTGTACAGAGGTCTGCGCTATTTACAGGCAAAATATTATTTTAATAGAAGCATTTTTCACAAAAGGAGAATATTTTGAAAAAAAAAAAAAAAGGTTATTCTAAGTTAATTTTTTGTGGAAATATTGACTTTAAATAATTTTTTTTGCAATAATTTTCCTAACACAATATTATATACATTTTCTAATCTAAGTGACACTAAATATCATGAACATTATCCATTTATGTGCTTTTTAAAATCACAGTTCCGAACGTAGTCGGATACCTTAATAAATAGAGTTTGTATTGACTATGGCTGACTCACTCACACACACACACACACACACACACACACACACACACACACACACACACACACACACACACACACACACACACACACACACACACACACACACACACACACACACACACACACACACACACACACACACACACACACACACACACACACACACACACACACACACACACACACACACACACACACACACACACACACACACACACACACACACACACACACACACACACACACACACACACACACATCTTCCTTCCGACCCTCTCACACTGATGGATGGCTCCGGCCATCCAATACAAATGTACCAAAGCTCGATATAAAATATAATATTTTAGAATTCTAGTAAGAGAATAAAATTATCTACCCGCACTTGGAAAAGATTGCAATGGTGGTTTTGGGCAGCTTCAGCTACACAAGCTAGAGTTGAAAAGGCGTTTTCCGGATCGAAATTTATTCACCCAAGCAACAAAAGAAATCTCAGTGAAACCACGAAAGAATATAGATTAATAACAGGACCAATTTTCATATGTTAAATAAATAAACACATTTTTTACATAATTATTGCGAGGCAAAGCGTACGATGTGAGCGGCAAGAGTCAAGCGGCGAGGGTACGCATAATCAACATAATCATGAACCTATTTGTTAAATGCGATTTTGATAACGGTAACAATGCCAATGCCCGCCGTTCTCTGCTCACCGCTCCTATCCTACATGCTGGTTAATTGTATTACATACAATTTTCCAGCATGTAGGATAAAGGCATTCGACTACGTTTGGAACCGTGATTTCAAAAAAGCGTATAAATGGATAATTTTCGTGATATTTAGTATCACTTAGATTACAATACATGTATAAAATTGTTTTAAGAGCATTTTGACAAAGTTTTTTTTATTTAAATTCAATATTTTGGCAAAAACTTAACTTAGAATAACCTTTTTTCAAAATGTTCTTCTTTTATAAAAAATGCTTCTAAAATAATAATATTTTGCTTATATAAAGTAAAAACTTCTCCAGAGAGTCTGAACTATTTTTTAAAAAATAATCGCATTTTTTTCAGAGTTACAACCCATTGAAATAATTATCGGCGTTTTTTTCTTAAAATTTCTCCCCTCTGTTGTCGTAAAACATGGATAAATCCACTTCTGAGTTATATATTACAAAAATTCTTGTTGAGCCTCTGTACAGAAGTCTGAGCTATATACAGGTAAAATATTATTATGATAGAAGCATTTTTCACAAAAGGAGAATATTTTGAAAATGGGTCATTCTAAGTTCATTTTTTGTCAAAATATTGTACTTAAATAATTTTTTATTGAAAAATATTCTTCAAACAATTTTATAAACATTTTCTAATCTAAGTGACACTAAATATCATAAACATTATCCATTTATACGCTTTTGCAAAATCCCGGTTCCGAATGTAGTCGGATACCTTAAAAGGCATAAAATCTTCTAAATTTTGATATAATTATATTTATTGTTTATAACAGAATTATATTTTTAGTGCAAATAAGAATATCTATACTACAGAGAAGGGGATCACGTGACCTCGAGGTCACATGTGGCCTCCTTGAATTTCTTGTGAGGCCTTCATAAAAGATAGCCCTTGAATCAATTAATTTTTAATTATACAGATTACAGGAGTTTACAAAACAATGGAATTAACTGCATGAAATGGGAGTCGCATGATTTTATGTATGCTTTAATGGCTATTTGTGGGAGTTGACAACTGGACATTTCAAATGTTAGAACGTAATGCAACACGGCAACATTACCAGACATATCATACTTATAAGAGTTATATCATCTCTACACAAAAACTATTTTCTTACTACGAGGTTGTGACAGGTCTATCTGATTTCTTTCAACTAATCCTCTTGGGAAATACCGGGTCTTTAAAATTTATTCTATTATAAATCTTCCTCCGAAGAAGAAGATGTATGTAATTTAAGACTTGTATATACAATGGGTGATCGGTTAACGAACACTTTCACGAAAGATTTTTGTGTTCGGATAACGAACACTTTCAAGAAAGATTTTTAGTGTTTGGACAACGAACACATATTCGGAGGTGATCAGGGAGACACCCCTTAAATTCTGAATGAAATTTTGACAACTGCTAGAGATCTGGAATTGAAGGTGAACGAGGATGACATAGAAGAGCTCATAATGGGACATGAAAATGAACTGACGATAGAACAAGAAATTTTGAATGAAGAAAAACAATGAACAAACACCAAGAAACACAATGAAATGTGTCTCCTTCTGAACAAGAGGAAGGCGAAAGAGGACCAATGCTGACATCTGCCATTAAAGATCTTTTTAAAAAGTGGGATGCTGTCAAAACAATGGTCTTAGAATGGCACCCAAACCAAGCTGATGTCAGTAGGGTTGGGGATCTTTACAACGACAATGCTATTAATTACTTCTGGAAAATCCTGAAAAAGAGAGAAAATCAATCGACATTGGACATGTTCTTCAACGCCCCATAAGCAAAAAATGAAAAGGACTGATTAATATGCAAGACAATATGTATGTATTATTTTTTAAAAAACTTACTAAGAAATTATACATTATTTAAAATTTAATTTTTAGGGTCTCCAGAACGAATTAATCGATTTCACATAGAAATATATGGTGAATCGATGATCGGTTAATGAGCAATTCGGATAGCGAACATAGTCTTGGAACGGATTATGTTCGTTAACCGATCACCCACTGTATAGATTTAACTTTCAAGTTAGAGAGAGAGAGGCTAGACTTTTAACGAAAACAGTGATTGATTAAACGTGAAGCGAGGCGTGAATACTCCGTAGCTGATTAGTGTAATATTAAAGATTGACAATTTGTCAACAAGTTAATTAAACTAGATTAGGTTGCTTATATATTGCTAGGACGTAAGCGATCCAATTTATTAAGACTTCTCGTATCTCGTCTACCTCGCTGTTGTTTTCCATATTTAGTATTTGGGTGCATATCTTAACTTGAATAATAGAATTTATGTTGTTGTTCATTACTGTAAATAAATAGCAGTTATTTTGAATACTACTAATCGATGCTAGTTTGATATGATGGGGCAAGGCGCCAAGATTGGCTTGGCGCGAAAAAGGAATCACGTCAAGCAGCGTTTATTGTCGCTGGAATGGAATCCAAGATGGCGACCATCGTCAGGAAGATATTTTAAGGAATTGCTTAGAAATACAGTGAAATTTATTTCAAAAGAAGAATATGGAAAGAGATTGGGACTAATCAAGATCAATCAATAAGTAATGAATAACAATAAAATAAAATAAAACGTAACATGTATTAATAATATTATGTAGTTTATAAAAATCTTATAGTTTAATAGTAATTATATATAATATTCATATAGTATGATTTAATAATTGTTATATATAATAATAATCGCATAATATAATTTAATAGTAATTATAAAAAAAGAATAATCATCATATTGTGATATTATAAAAAAGTATACATAAGAATACTCATATAGCGCAGAGTTATAAATAAATAACATATTAATAATTATAAATAAATAACATGCAATAATATTTATAAATATATATAACAAAAAAGCAATTATTAATAACGAATATTATGATTATATATAATAATAATTGTATTTTTATACTATATTATTAATAAAATAATTACATACTATATATATTAAATTTATAATGAATATCAATTATGAAAAGTATTGACAACTTGCAATGTTGCAAAAACTGCAAAAATTTCTAGGTAACCATATTGTAATGTTGTCGCCCTTCTTGGTGAACACAAACAACAACTTAGCGCGTGTCCCGTGATATCAAACTAGTTCGGCTAATCTTCCTTCCGACTCTCCCACACTATTGAACGTCGCGGGACGACCATTATAAGGTGACTGATTCCATTAAAACGTATTATTTTTTCTGCATGAATGGCATTTGAATATTAATATTGTTAAAACTCGACGAAAACTATAATAATTTAATAAAAGTAAGAGAATTAATTGGTATATCAGCCTATGCGGCCTGCTTTATTATTTCTTAACTATTCTTTAACTTATTAAGGTACCCCACCTCCGATATATCAATTAAAATGATTCATTCGGAATTGTACCGAAAACCGCTATTTTTGACAGAACGAAAACCGGAACTGAACCGATACAATTTTTTAGCTGAACCGGAACAAAAAAATGAAAGGTTCGAAACCCAGGGAAAAATCGAATTTGTTTGATAATTTCGAAAACTTTAAAATGAAATCAAATTACACACCCTTTAGAAGTACAATGCTTATTACACATGGGGCCGCCATTGCACAGACGTAAAAAATCCTGTGGAAACATTCTCTTACGCCCATACATCCGCTAGAAAATGAAAAGATAACAAAAAGGCTTCATATTGATGAATGAACAATCGTTACGAAGCTGCCAAATAAAACGTATACATTTCCACTGAAAATTGTATTGTTTTACGACAAGTCTGAATGTATTGTTTCGTAATGTATTCATGAATCATCTCGAAACAGAATGCTTGGTGAGCAATAGTTTTCAAGCGATCCATAATTATTTCTTTCCTACTATTACTACTATTACTACTTTACTACTATTTCCTTCAGTTTAAAATAATTATTTCACTCCGAATTAAAAAGAACACAATACGAAAAGTTTTAAAAAGTTCTTTCAGTCAGAAAATACATTAGAAAAAAATAACAATCTTGTTTTCTTTTTTTAAATAGAAAACACATTCTATTATTCCAAGAACAGAGAGAAATTCTTCATTTATAACTTACACTAATTGGTAAAGCGCAGATAGTTAAAAAAAACAATACTTTTACCGTTACAAATTCTTTTACCATTTTGCTGGGTATTTAATAGTATTGTATGAAAATATATTGTTTATATATATATCAGTTTTTCAATAGAATAACTAGGCATTTCATAACATAACTAGGCAGGTCATTTAAAGTATAAAATAGATGAAATATTTCATACTTTACCTAGTTATTTTACGAAATAACTAGTTATTCTATGAAATAACTAATGATGGACCGTTAAAGTGAAAAAAAACAATTTCAAAGTTATTTTATATTTATTTTTGATGTGTAACATCTGGTCTGTCCCCCACCCCTCCCTCATAGTTTCTTTACTAATGATGACCTGCTTTGGGCAGTGGAGGGCTTACGCACTGAAATATCAATCCCCGTGTTAATCCTATGGTGACATTTTTTTTTGATGATATGGGATTGATATTTGTGGCATCGATAATACTACCTGTTTGGTTAGGAAGTTCTAGGACTCGACCCCTCCAGGTGTCTCCCCCTCCCTGAACAGCATTTTGCCAATAGCTCGACACCTGAGCCTTTCAGTCTGCTCGGACCTGGCTCCTTCGATCCCTCTGCTTCCATTGTATATTTTCACCAAATTTCTTGCTCATAGGATCATTCCTTGTATTTCATTTTATCTTCTTAAACTTTTTTAAATCTGTAATATATTGAAATGTATTTGAGTCTCTGCTTTGAGAGATTTATACCACAGGTTCCTCACGGCGAGACCTATTCATTTATTATATCCACTTAGTCCTCTTTTGGTAAGCCTAGAGGGGCTCCAGCACTAAAATATCATGCTCCCATTATATTTCTACGGGGTTGGGTAAAAATTTTGTCCCCTTTGGAATTGAAATAGGGTCTCGACATTTGGAAATTCGATGATATTACGTAATATCGCGAGATATACGAGAAATTGTCCTCCTCCTCTCTACATGGCTATTTCCTTTATGTCTCGAATCCTAGGCCACCTTGATGATTCGTACCTGCCTGTGTGATTCGATAGATATCCCTATGAACTGTCTGCACACATATATCATTACAATAATCCTCTATTTCCACTTCCCCATTTCACATTTTAAAAATATTTTAAATTTTTAAATTTTTTTAAAATTTGTCATCTTTCAGAGGATTTTTGAGTCTCTGTTTTGAAACTCGAACCATAGGCCGTATTTCATACTTTAACGATCAAGTAATCGTTGTTCTATAGCATATATAGTTAAAGCGTAGAATTCAATAATATTATATACTTTAACTGACTTGTCTTGTTATTTAATGAAATACCTAGTTATTCTCTAGGGATTTCGCACGTTAACGATAACATATAAGTAAATTACTAATATCTAAGTCCTAGCATTAAACATTTGAATGTATTGAAAAATAATTCTTATAACTCTCACCTCTTGATTAAAAAGAGAACAGGGCTTCTAAATAATAATTTCTAAAATTGAAATAGAATGATCTTTTATATATATATACTTCAGTAAACTCCTCCTCCAAACAAAATAAACTTACTTGCAAAATTTAAAGTCTAAATCTCATAGTTCAAAAACAGAAAATTTTATATTAATATTTAACCCATTCTCTGAGAGTCGATTTCCGTAAAACCCATTCTTAGCGAATTTCCATTCAACAAAAGACATAAGCATGTGAAATTTTATTACTGTCTGTCTAGTTATTCGAAAGTAGGAAATTTTTGTCAATACACCCTAGTAACTTCCCGTTTCCCCCTATAGGGGTCAATTTACGTAAAAACTGTTCTTTAGTGGATCTCTGTTCAACAAAAAAAAAAGAAACACGAGTACCAGTTTTTAATTCTGTTTGTCTAACAGCTCCGAAGATATCGTGTTGAGTGAGTGAATGAGTCGCTTTTCTCATTTATATGTTGTAAAAGCTTCTAATTACTAGTAAAAGTTACTAATTCAAAGTCAGAAATGCACTATTAGAAAAATAATTATCTTGATTTTTTTAAAAAGAAATTCTATACTATACAGAAATTCTTCCTTTTATAATTTACAACAGACAGTTAAAAGAACACAGTTCGCAGACAGTTAAAAAATAACAACAATAAAGCTCATTTGCAGACGATTATTAATTTCGCAAAATCATGTGTCAAATAAACATTTATTCGAAATAAAAAGAAAGTATTTTTCTATCTCATAAATAAAATTATACAAAAGTATATCTAATAGATTCCAAATGTTGCCATAATTATCGCATACTTTATTTTACATTACTTTATAAAACATTATTTTCTATATGGCCAATATATAATTACATTATTTATTCTCTTATATTTAAAATGCGAATACGGTAAGTTGCATCAATTTTTATTACAATGGCCATCAAAGAATAAACTCACATTTAAAAAAATGTTCTTATTCTTGAAAAAAAAATACCGGAATGTGTTGACAGAAGTTCAAGAAAAAAAATTTTAATATGAAATTTCTTACAATAGTAAGAAAAGTAATATTAATTGTGTTAATTAATAAGTTATATTAATTATGTATCATTTTAATGTTATTAGTGAGAATCGTTCATTTTTTTTATTTTTATCATCTGAATTGTTCATCAATAAATACTATTAGAGTCAAAAAGTTCCTGGAATGGGCCCCTACATTCACACAGATTTTCGATGGAGGGGAAATATCCATTTCGGGGGTTGGCAGCCCTAATAAGGAAAACACACAGCCATTTGGAATTCATTTCCTGTACTATTTTTTTCTCTCGTCGGATTTTGCAATGTTGTCTTTGGAGCGACGTACAAACATCAAATTTTGTGTTTTGCTCGAAAAATCACCTTCCGAGACGCTTCAGATGCTGAAGAAACAATTCCAGCACTAGAGGAGTTTTACCTGCTTCCACGGCTGAAAATGAAATTTGGAACATCGTGTTGTGGATTCAGGTGAATTGTTCCAAAATGCGAGGGAGCAATTGAAGGACCTATCAAAAAATGGATCAGTATTCCGAAGTCTGTAACAAGTGCGTGCACGCAGGAGGGCAATACTTTGAAGATCAATAAGATTAAATTATTGTTCTATTGTTTAAGAATTTGTAATTGACCTATTCCGGGAACTTTTTGACCCTACTTTGTACGTTTAATTACTTTTACCAATTTACGCACTCGTTCTATCTCACACACAGACACCAAGTGGCCTTTCAGAACCAACTAGCTGTGACGGGTTCTGTTCGCGCCCTTTTACTGATCCTCTTGGAAAAAATACTTCTTTAACTGTTTCTTTTTTATTTTAAAACCGCCTTCTGTAGAGAGAACTTGATGTTATGCTAATTTGAGTGCTATTTAAACTCTAGCAAAGTGAGTGTTATAGTTAGTCGTTAGTCTGCTATTGAAGTTAGATTAGCGGAGTGATTTTCGGAAGTCATTGGAGTGCTCGAAAAGAAGTTTTAGTCCGGGTATCTAGTTGACCCTGGCGAGACCTGACGAGTGCAGTTACATCGTATTATACGAAGTTAAGTGCATAATTAATTGTCAGGAATTTAGGATAAAGATTAAATTTATCTGCTCCCCCGGTTTATAACATTGCTTTATAGTAAATTGTGTGTGATAGATGAATAAACTTAGTTATTCTTATAACTATGGCTTGTTCATTCGGTTTCCCAAACTTCAACTGCGATCTCCGGTCACGACACAATGAGCTACACATTTTTTAAAAATTAGTCCATGGACTAAGGGGAACAAAAATATCCATGTCTACTGGTTAAAATCTAAATGATCTCGGCATAGACATAAACTTCATTCAACAAGCTATAAAGAGAAATTTTTGAGAAAAAGAAAGTTAGTTGAAAGGGAAAAGTATAATTCAAATGTTTTTCAATTATTTCACATTGACTGAATCGAGTTAAAATATTTTTCTCTAAACAATTATAAATGATGGATGTTACCTGAGTACAGTCCATCATGAATATGAAATGCGGCTCAAATTTAAAATTACTTCCTTTCAAATAACTGAAATACATGAGAGTAACTTTCAGAAAGTTGTGTAATCTGTCATTTAAATTCTACTCGTGGCCCAAAATGTACCCAATATAATCTAGAAACAATAAAAGTGCTTAAAAGAAGCCGATGTTTTCAAATTAATATTCGAGTTCCGTGCGTTTAACTTTTATCAAGTTAAATAGAACAATGAGTTGAATATTAAGAGGAAAAGAAAGAATCGTATTCTGCATTCAGTTAAATTAGCTGTTTAAAATTCTTTTTAACACACAACTACAATTCCTTAAAGATTATTACTGAAGATCTCTAACCAAATTTTCAAGTACATGATTTAACTCCCTAAATAAGCCTTCTGTACAAGTGTCATGTTCGGTCATTAATGGAATAGGTAGATAAGCAGCTAATGACATTTAATTATGAATCTTATTTAGCTTTGAATTAGTGTTCATTGCATTTATATGTGAAGTTCTGGCCTCAGAAAAAAACAGACGCATTTAGCTATTATTCCTCACATGATGGCGTAAGAAGATATTTGGTAAGATAGCGAATTGTGTGTATAGTAAACCTTAACAACTCAGAAATTATGTTGATGAAATCCTTCTACGATTTGGGTTAGCTTCAATGGCACATCGAATTAAGGTATCCGACTACGTTCGGAACAGTGATTTTAAAAAAGCACATAAATGGATAATTTTCAAGATATTTAGTGTCACTTAGATTAGAATACATGTATAAAATTGCTTTATAGACATTTTGAAAAAAAAATTATTTAAATACAATATTTCGGCAAAAAATTAACTTAAAATAACCTTTTTTTCAAAATGTTCTTCGTTTGTGAAAAATGCTTCTATTATAATAATATTTTGCCTGTATATAGCTCAAACCTCTGCACAGAGGTTAAACTATGATTTTTTTTTGAAAAATTCACATTATTTTCTGAGTTACCACCAATTGAAATAATTATCGGCTTTTTTTTTCTTAAAATTTGTCCCCTCTGTTTTCGTAAAACATGGATAAACCCACTTCTATGTTATATATTTCAAAAATTCTAGATGAGCCTCTGTACAGAGGTCTGAGCTATACACAGGCGAAATATTGTTATAATAGAAGTATTTTTCACAAAAGGAGAATATTTTGAAAATGGGTCATTCTATGTTTATTTTTTGTCAAAACATTGTACTTAAATTATTTTTTATTGTAATATTATTCTTAAAACAATTTTTTTTACATTTTCTAATCTAAGTGATACTGAATATCATAAATATTATCCATTTATACGTTTTTTCAAAATCACGGTTCCGAATGTAGTCGAATACCTCAAGAACATTTTCAAACTTGACAAAGAAAGATCTTATATAACTCCCATATTTTGCAGTTGGCTCATACCATAGGATAAATTCTACACATTATTCAAATTTTAACTCAACCTAAGCCAAGATTATTCATTTTATTTCTGTATTAATGCAAGTTAAACATCAACAGCAACAGAAAAGTTACAAAAACAATCTTTAGAACAAAACCGTCGCTAGGCAATCAGTCTATATTGCCTTGACAGCAAAAAAGCTTCAATCCACTTCAGTTTTTTATAAGTTGACAGTAATCTAAAAAATGGGAGAAAAACGACTCACTCATCACATCTCCAGAATTATAAGACATACAGTTTTGGAGTATAGATCCTTTGGCATTTGACCAGTATGTTTCTTAAGAAAAGAATGGATTTTGTGGAAATCGATTCCCAAGAGGTTTACGAAGGCTTGAGATGGCGTTATAGATAAAAATTCTCGTTTTTGTACTATTAGGCCGACAAACCTAAAATTTCTTAAGCATGTTTCTTTTTTTTTTTTTAAAAAAAAAAAGAGATGTTAAGAACGAGGTTTACCAAAATATAGACTCCAAAGTAGAGTAAGGGAGGCATAAAGGTAAAAAAAAAAAAATCAATTTTTTGAACTCTTAGATTTTAAATTTGGTAAGCGTGTTACTTTTATCGAGTAAAGATCCGCTAAAAATGGGTTTTATTGAAATTTGGAAGAATATGAGGACGCAAAAAAAAAAATAATTATTTTTGCAAAAACATTCAAGATATGTTTTTTTTAATTTAAGAGGCAAAGACGACAAGAATGTTTTTCAACATAATTGAAAACCTTCTGCTTGGAGAAAGATATAAATAATTAAAAAAATACAAAATAATATAGTCGAAACAACACATTTTTAATGAGTAAAGATCCAACTGAAAATGATATGTGAGGAAATCGACAACAAGGAGGGGGGGGAGGATTTTAGTAGGATAATAATTTTAACTAGAATACGAAGCAACCTTAATTTCAAAAATAGAAGTTTAGCATTGAATATACACTCATTTTAAACGATACAGACTATGAATGAAATGATTATATGCGTATTTAATCCCACACACAAAGAAAATGAAGCCTTCCACTCAACCTAACTTAAAAATAACTAGAGCTATTTTTTCTTCCATTTTCTTTCTAATCTGGAACTCATTCCATTGAAGTGAAGTTAAATGGTTTGCGCAATGTTTTCTTCTTGTTTTGGTTATCATTATGCAATATTTATTTAAACGAGGTATATTATTGTGTAATTAACTCATTTTGCAGCAATTAAAAGAAAATTTGATACCAAAGATATCTTTTCTTGGAAATTGAATATAATAATCTTTGTTTATCGTACTAAAGCATCAATAAAGTGTTTCGAAACTTTAACGTCGAACAACTGAGAAACGCAAATAGGAAACCTCATGTTGGTTTTTAGCTGAATTATATTGGGGATGAAAATAGTTATATTTCAGAACATAAGAATAGATATCTTCGATTATTTTTGTTAATATACAGCTAAACTAAGAATAATTTTCCTGTAAATCTTTTTTTCTTGGAGTTCTATAAGAAATCTCAAATTAAGATTAGTATCACAAATAGCATTTAATACATTGCGTATAATTATAAGAAATAAAAATCTAGTTTTTACGCCAAAACCAAGATTTTTAAAGAGGGAAACATTTATAAAGAATTATTGCAAATTTTTGGAATAATAATTACAAACAACACAGATTTTTCCGTATTAGAGTCTTTGCATTTTAATTAATAATACATAATATACACAGCATTTATATTTAGATTCAATATATATCATATTGAAAAAGAAAATTCTAATATAATTAATATTATTTTCTGTTGTAAAGGGTGTTTTTTTAGAGGTATAGAACTTTAAATTGCAATAAAACAACGATGTATTATTCGATTGACATGAATTTTTTTGTATTCGAAAGATAATCTTGTGGCATTACATTTTAAATATGATTTCTGGCATAGGACTGCCACGGCTGGCTCGGATGTAGTCCAATCTGGACGTCCAATTTTCGATGACTTTTTACAACATTTGTGGCCGTATATCGGCAATAACACGGCGAATGTTGTCTTCCAAATGGTCAAGCGTTTGTGGCTTATCCGCATAGACCAATGACTTTACATAGCCCCACAGAAAATAGTCTAGCGGTGTTAAATCACAAGATCTTGGAGGCCAATTCACAGGTCCAAAACGTGAAATCAGGCGGTCACTAAACGTGTCTTTCAATAAATCGATTGTGGCACGAGCTGTGTGACATGTTGCGCCGTCTTGTTGGAACCACAGTTCCTGGACGTCATGATTGTTCAATTCAGGAATGAAAAAGTTAGTAATCATGGCTCTATACCGATCACCATTGACTGTAACATTGTGGCCTTCATCATTTTTGAAGAAGTACGGACCAATGATTCCCCCAGCCCATAAAGCGCACCAAACAGTCAGTTTTCTGGATGTAACGGTGTTTCGACATACACTTGTGGATTAACTTCACTCCAAATGCGGGAGTTTTGTTTGTTGACGTAGCCATTCAACCAGAAGTGCGTTTCATCGCTAAACAAAATTTGCTTATGAAGTCATCGAAAATTGGACGTCCAGATTGGACTACATCCGAGCCAGCCGTGGCAGTCCTATGCCAGAAATCATATTTAAAATGTAATGCCACAAGATTATCTTTCGAATAAAAAAAATTCATGTCAATCGAATAATACATCGTTGTTTTATTGCAATTTAAAGTTCTATACCTCTAAAAAAACACCCTTTATTAATAAAATGCCAAACAATATCTTTAGTAAACTGGAAATATTTTTTGCGATAGCGTCAGACGATTATTTTATGAATAGTTAATTTAAGTAGGAGCAATATATCTTAACTTGTTGATTAAAGTGTGAAATATCATTTCGAATCTTTTTGTTAGTGTTTTATACAAATACTTTTTAATCAGTTAATTCAACGACTTAAAAAAAAAAGGAAATTAATACTTTTGCTCCACAAATTTTTTTTCTCTCTCATCGGGACAAAAATTTGAATAATTAATCGATTCATGTAAAAAAAGAAAATAAAAACAATATGTTTTTTTATGGTATTACAAGTAGTGTTAAAAGTTTTATTTAATTAAAGCAAATATTATCATAAAAGTAAAATAAGTTATTTATGTATCATGATTTAAAACCAAATACGTGAAGAAATAATAATCATTTGGAAGATAAATGTTTGAATTAAAAAATGAAATATGAACAGAATATCTGCAATGAAGAGTTATTGGATCCCATTTTTTTTGTTTTTGAATAAAGAAAAATTCATAACATTTCCACGCGTTTTATATATGAATTTCCTTTCAGAGAATTTTAGTGATGACTCCATTAGAGTATACTAAATAAAGAATCTTCACGAACAATTTATGTGATAATATATTTGACAGGAGAAATTAGTTAAATAAAAAATAAACAGGTTTGTTAGGTCAAAAATATTATTGAAAATTGCTGTTGTAACACACGGTTTAATTCGAAGACCAAAATGTAGATGGCGGTACTTGTAACGGAAGCATTACCGACCGAAGCTCTGTAGTACCGCCAGAGAAAGTTGGGAACTGAACGAGTGAACTTTACTGGGTTTCGCTGTCCAATCCTGGACTATGTATTATATTTAATTTCCTCTAAATGTTTAATCTGTATTATGTCTAAATGTCTGTCCTTTGTAACTGTGTAATTTTATGTCATTAAAACTATTTTAATTACCCCGAGATCTTATCCATTATTTTGGTTTACCCAGTAATGACATAGGAGAACCGTTACACTGTTATAATGATTACATAAAAACTGGAGCTACTTTTTTGATAAGCTATTTTAGCATGAAAATTTTCACATATACCGATATCAAAATTAAAAATATAAAAACAATAGAAAGTGCATAAAAATAAATTGATGCGGTATATTTCGGGAATTTTTGGGCCACCAGGTATATGAATCTAGTGACCTTACTTCTAACTATTACACATAGCCTGAGAATATGTTATAATTTCCTGATTTTAGGCTACTCGCATGTTATACCGTCAATCAATTTCGCCAAATAAAAAGATATCGCCAACCCAAAAGATTTTGCCGAATGCTGTCATTGCATGTACTTATTGGTGTAAGGTATCCGAACACGTTCAGAGTACTTTTTGACAAAATAACATATTTAAACATATAAAGGCTTTTTTTTGGATTCAATACCAATAACTACTAATATTTAATCAACAATATTTAAAATAAATTGCCGGAATTTTATAAAAATCACAATTATATGTGAAATTTTAGCAATATTTTAGTAAAACTTCAAAGCAATTAGAGAAAAAAGTAATAAACTTATATTAGTAAAAGAATTACCAAAACAATTTAGTGGCATTTATCTAGAGAATGTACTATAAAATTTTAATGTTTTATTAAAATTTGAAACTTTTAGAGATGATTGAGTAAACCTTATAATAAAAATCACGCCTTTATGAGACCATTATTTAAATAACATGCCCTAACTCAAATAATATTCATTCTATAAGAAATATTTCAGTACATTCTCTAGAAAATTGCATAAATATCAGGTGCAAAAAGTTTTATAGAAATACATTTGTAATATTTTGTGTGATCAGACTCGCCATGATAGATTTCGAACAATTTAAATGCCCACTTCTGGTAGATCAAAGACCCACTTCCGGTTTTTCTAACTTAATAAAATTGATTGTAACTTGGCCTTTAAGAAGCATCGAATCAAAACAAAGTATGTTTTGTAAAGCCAAAATATAGATGTATTAAATAAAATAGAAAACAAAAATATCGGTCTTGTCCGAATTTGGTCATTTTCAACGTGTTCGGATATCTTAAACATGTGTGGAACAGTTTTCCACCATTGGCTGTATATCGCAGCTATAAAGGTAGACTTTGTTATATAGCTATTTTAGCTTCTCTAATCTTTAATGTATATAATCATAACATCAGGTATATGTCATTGTAGGAACTTGAGAAGTAAATATCCAAACAGATGAAAATTCAACAACGTAAAAATTCTATTTCGTATGTATATTTATATGTCATAGTCGTTCTTTACACATAGATTTACAATAAAGATGTTACTTATATACTAAACATTAAAAAATTCCACAATATATTTAACACACTAATGAAAGAAGTTGAGAGATACAATAGAAAAACTTTTAAATCTTAAATATGAAACCGAATATATTTTAACTTAGAAACATATTGACATTTAAGGGGTACGATTTACGCAAAAAATTTTAATTTAAAGATTTTTCAAAATTTTTTTGAAAGCTCAAAATTTCATAAAAAAATTAATTTTTAATTAATATTTAATTTTTTGATGAAAAAACTTAAAATTTGGGAAGTGATTTTAAAATGCTACTCCTCCCCTACAAAAATTTACGTACACGCATGAAATTTGTTTTACAAGTACGTCAAACTATATATAACACAAATTGGTATGGGATTTATGATAAATGTGATTGGAATTTTTACAATAACCTTCTTTTTGTGAATACTTATTGAAAATTCCTTAAAAAATGTATAAATTCTGAGTTCAATTATTTAAAAAAAAGTTATGCTTTGATTCAAAAATGCATACCAACTTTTGTTACAAGTAATATTAGTAATAGGTAAAAAAATTCAAAGCATTAGGCACAATAGAAAAAAAAGGCGTAGCATTTTAAATGAAGAGAAAGTAGTTATTGTATCTTCCTGATATATAAGTAAGTTAAAAGTTTTGATGTGTGTGTGTGTGCGCGCCATAGGGATGTGAATAAAAACGAACGTAAAAGCTATCATAATTCTGCGTTTTGTAAGTTTAGGGTTTTTAAATTGTATGAAGTTATAGAAAAGTATATAAAGAATAGTTTAGGCTAAAAAATTAGGTTTGATTTTTTTGACCGCTTTTTGTGCATTGAATCGTATTGTGTCCCCTTAAAAACTATTTCAAAGAAATAATTATTTATATAATAATTTGAATTGAAATAAGATATAAAATAGCAAAAATATTTCGATTGAGAAGAAAATAAAATATCGACGAAACGAAAAAAACTTCATCTGTATCTATATCTAAATATATAATTTTACTTCCACGTAAGGAATCAAATACTTATACTTATTTAAAAATTGTTCGATCAATGCAAGAATCTATGAAAACACACACACGCATAATCGTCTGATCAAATTTAAGAAATACAGCAGAAAAAATAAATATATTTTGGTATAAATTTCCACAACAAAATAAGATTTTTTAAAAAATCTATCGATTGTGGAAGAAATAAGAGATCGACAAAACGAAAAAGCTTTATCTAAACATAATAAAAAATATAATTTTATCTCCACAAGAAATTAAATACTTTTACTTTTTTAAAATCGAATGATAAATGTAAGATTCCATGAAAAAGAATGTCTGATCAAATTATTTAAGAAATTCAGCGGAAAAGTAATTATCTTTTGGTATATATAAAAACCTTCACTACTAAACAAGATAAAAAAAACAAGTAATTGTTATATAAAATTGAAATTAAATCTTATTTAATTAATTGTTCGAGACATTAGAAATACTAAAAAGTATTCCATACACACACAAAAGTAAGATTTTTCGGTAACCCATGTTAAGTTTCTTAAAAAAAAAAATTTTTTTTAAACCCTCATTTAACACCTGTAAAATTTTAGAAATAATTTTTTAATGAATGGTTCGACAACGGTATTTTTACTTTTGTTATGATATTAATAAGGTTTAATGATTCGAATCGTCTTATCGTACATATATAGGATACGATTGAGTCAAAAATATCCAAAAAAATAATAATCCTACTTATATTTTCCTAACATTTTCCTAAAATTCGTAAAATTCCAAACTTCTGAATCGATTTTACTACTTTTTTCATCAAGCTGTAAATACACACATAAAATATTGAATGATAACATGAAGTAATAAATTTTCGAAATGATCGGTATGTTAAGCAATGGACAGTCAAAACAAGGTTGCTCGTGTTTCATAAAATAAATGTAAAAAAGCAATGAAATCGATATAAAAATGTGAGGTGGACTGCACTTTACAATCCAGACGAACGAACCGAATCATTGTGAAACAAAAATTCCACGAAATGTTTATTAAATGGAGAAATATATATATTTACTGATAAACATACATATTTATAATGAATTGCCATGAAAAGCATATTTTTATGGATGGAGAGAGGTGTTAATTTTTAAAAAACAAAAATATTTTTCTTAAAATGTGCTGGGGGGAGACCAACCCCCATTATACAAGTTATGCAACTGTTCATACTCATTGCTCTATCTGCAAAATTGTAATTTACATGTGTTACGTAGTTCTTTTTATTTGATCTTTCTTTCTGCAAAATTCGTTCTCAGGACTCTTCTTCAGTTACATTCATCAATGAAGCTGCATCGTCCAACACTTCATTGGTAAAGTTCTCAGATTTTGATAAACCTGTAGCTTCCTGTAAAGTTGCGTATTTAGTTCCATTGATTGTTAATAAGTCTTCGAATGAGACAACGTCTTTCTTCTCATGCAACGATTCCAGTCCGGACAATCTTTGCTATATTTAGCTGATAGAGCTTGCGATAATATATTAGTGCAACCATATTGGTTACATTATATGAAACGAAGCATATGATGCCAATTCAGCGTGTATGACGCATGTGAAATCGTAGTCGTCAATTAGGCGAGTTATCTTGAAAGTTGGCATCGTAGGAATAGTACGTAGTAAATTTATTACAGTATCACGAAAATCTTTTTTTAAATATATAGAGATATATTTTTAAAAATT
This sequence comes from Trichonephila clavipes, assembly GCA_019973935.1. NCBI lineage: Eukaryota > Metazoa > Arthropoda > Arachnida > Araneae > Nephilidae > Trichonephila > Trichonephila clavipes. The sequence continues at coordinate 59,333 of BMAU01015464.1, forward strand.
ATCTGCCATCAAGAGGTTATTCTTTTAGCAACCCATCTATTGTACTTGACCACTTTTCAAGCGCCTATTTTAACATAATGAGCTTAACTGGTTAAATTCACAACGGTTACATGGCAAATACAGTCGCGTGTTCTCCATTGAATTCACAACAAACTGACATTAGACTTGTTCGTGTTGTTCTACTTGTAAAATTTTGATAATTTCAAATATGACGATTCGGCAAAGATATTAAAATATTAAGATTCTTCAAAAAGTTTTTCCTGATTAAAAAAAACCATACATATTTCTCGTGTACTTTTAAATGGAGTGCATTTTATTTACTCTTGTACCTTATTATTATTGACAAATATGTACTTTTTAAAAGAAAGTTTCCTCACAAAAAGCAAAGTTGGCAACAGCGAATGCATGAACTGATTAAATGGGAACACGTAATGGTACACCATGAATTAGTACATGATTGGCTAGAAACACGTGAATGTTATTATCATATGACTATGACATCACATGAATTAAGCTCATTCTCATATATATATATATATATATATAAGTAATATAAAAAAAAATTTAAGTCAATTCCTACATAGATCAACAAAGAAAAATTTTATTTTAGCTACTTTTTGTTAAATAGTTACAATTAATATAAATATATGTATGTACATAGGACAAAATCACAACATTAAGTGGTAATTAATTTTTATTAATTATCATTAAAGTATCGTATTGTCATCCAAAACAATCGTGTATGTAAAATTTCATTTCAACTGAATGCTTTAAAACGTGAGAATAAAACCTTTTCAAGTTTTTACACAAGTCTCCAAAAATGATGCCAACGTGGCTGTATTGGTAATTCTTTAAATAATTAATTTTTATTAATTGCAATTAAATTATTGTATTATCATCCAAAATAACCACGTACATAAAATTTCAGCTCAATGGGCTCGATTCATGTGACGTCATAGTCACGTGATAGTGAAAGCCACGTGATTCTAGCCAATCAATTCAAAAACTCATGTGACTTCATAGTCACACGATAAAAATCATCTAACGTTTCCAGCTAATCAGTTCACGCGCTCCGGTGTTTCCAAGTTTTGCTCTTTTCTGAAACTTTCTCTTAAAACGTAGATGTATACAAAATGCATTTTATTTAAAAGTATAAACATAAATATGATTTATTTTTTAATTTAAAAAAGACTTTTTGAAGAAATTTTTTTTCTAACATGTAAACATCCTTACCAATTATAAAATTTGAAATTTTATCTGAGTTTTACAAATAGAACATCAAGTACAAGTAGTTTAATGTTTGTTTTGAATTCAATAGAAAACACGTGTTTGTTTTTATCACGTGACTTCATGAATTGAGCCTATTGAGCGCTTTAAAATGTATTTTATTAACGATTGAAAATTCCCCCAAGATAAATAAATAAATAAATATATTGAGATTGCGAGCTAATAGCAGGAATTGAAAAAAACCGTGTTTCAAGCGTAATTCGTCTTTATCATACATTTTTAGCAACACGTGCGAAATTATTGGAGCTTCATTGGGATAGGATGTTGCATCCCCATATAGCTCTTAATTTTGGAGCGACGGACTTCAGCGGATTATCATTTATTACGAAGTTTACAAAACTTTTTAAATGGTAAAAATTTCAGTAATAACGTTTACCTCAAATATGACACTTGATGGGGTTGAGTGTTTTTACATGCTTTTATTTGGTTTCACCTGTCCCGTGGTCTGTCGGACTGTAATAAAATCTTGGAAGTTAAATTTGATTCACTTCCTGGTTTCCGATTGAGCTGAAATTTTGTATACACGTTTAGTTTGGATGACAGTGCCTGTTTTGACCATTTATATTACGATATCACAATTAATTTAAAAGGTATTAATTAAAGTAATTTGTTCTGTAGGAATCTTGCAACTCAATTTTGAAGCTGATGTCTTCAACCGATTGAGCTGAAATTTTGAATACACGTTTAGTTTGGATGACAATGCCTGTTTTGACCTTTTATATTCCGATATCGCAATTAGTTTAAAAGGTATTAATTAAAAACCCTTTGCCCCTGTTAGCTTTTTGTTCTGCCTAGCATCTTATCGGATTGAGCTTAAAGAAGTTCCAATTTTTCGAACTTTTTTAAAAACCCATCTTATTCTTTATATCAAACTGAGACAAAAAAATAATTACATAATCGGAAAGATCATTTATTTCGCCACGATATGGTGTAATTCTTTACAAAAAATTAGGATATTTTCTATTTCTTATGATTTTTTCTAAAATGAGTCAAAATCGATGCATTTTCATGAAAATGATTTCTAAATCATTCTGTATGAATTTTTTTCGTGTTAATGAATCGATATTCTGCACTAAAAAAGTTCAGGCGTTTCTCTTTTAGAATCAGTCATTTAAAAAAAAAAGAAAGCTTTTTTTTACGATTTTTCAAAAGAATACTCACATTTTTAATAAAACATTTAAAAACTTCGTCATTTTTACAGATAATCGCCCGAAACATTTTTTTCGTTTGTAAAATAGTATTATCCAAATTCTGCACAAAGATTTAAAAATTTGGTTTAAAATTACGGATTTAAAAATATTTTTTTGTGTTTTTTGTTTTTAATATAGTATTATAGTAAAAGCAAAATAATAATACTAATAAATAAATAAATAAAAAGAGTTTTAATATTTTGATTAATCTTGCTTTGTCCAATGTTGTTTTGGTCTTACAGTGTTTACCCCCGTCCCCAATTATCCTCTTGTTGCGGCTCGAGTGAAATATCTATCATATGTACGTGGCCTGGTAGGAAAAAAGATTGAGTACCCCTGAGCTAGCCTGTTCAAAATTAACCGGCAAACGACCTTGCAACAATGATGCGTTGAATGAGATGAATAGACTGAAAAACATATCCAGCGATAACTAAAAAGTTAAAAGTAAATTAAAAATAAAAAACTTTTTTAAAAACAAGCCTTTATTTAAATGCTCTAAAAAGAATAAAATAAACTTTTCTTTTAAAACCTTTTTTTGCTATCAACTTATATCGTCTAATACAATTTATGATATAAAATCTTGTCGCGAGATTTACCTGCGTAGAAACAAGCAAATTATATAACTTAATCGGATTGATTTTAATTTTTAAAATGTTCAAACTAAGTAAATACGAGTACTTAAATCTCGCGACAAGGTTTTTTATCATAAATTGTGTAATGACGTTATAAGTAGATAGCAAAAAAAGTTTTAAAGGAAAAGTTTATTTTATTCTTTTTAGAGTATTGAAATAAAAGCTTGTTTTTAAAAAAAGTTTTTTTACTTTTAATTTATTGCTGATGAGGACCAGAAGCTCTATGTGCGCGGAATCATGAAGTTACCTGAAAAATGACAAAAAGGTCATCGAGTAGAATGGTAAATATTTTTTTTCCAAATGAAGCAGGCGAATGATATACACAGTTCCATTAAAAAAAAAAGGAAGGAAGGAAAAAAAGGGACAAACATATCAGCAATGAAACAAGAAAACAGGAACAGTCAATAGGGGACAGAAGGACAAACATATCAAGGTGAAAAATTAAGTAAAAAATTTTCTAACCTGCCAGTAGCGGGAGTAAAAAAAAGGAAGCTTCTCTCCTTCAAGGCTGGCCAGTGAGGGAGGCGGTCTGCTGTTATCACCAGGTCGCCGGGGCGTAGGGGGCAAGCAGGGTTGCTGACTAACTTGAGTCGAAACAAATGTGCATGTAGACCAGGGGCGGCCAACCTTTTTATGGAGAGTGCTAGTTTCAGATAAAAAATAAGCATGCCACTTCCGATTTTTCAAACAAATGAAAAGGTGGGAAAATGTTACTTATAGGCTTATTATGCAACAGAAAAGAGCATATTTTTGAAGTACAAGTCTAAGTAGTGGAAAGTCAAAAACAATATAATAAATAAGACCAAAGCACAAACTTAAATTTTATTGTTAATCAGTTGGAGACGGATTTGTAGCAATCTTCCTCTGAAGAGGTCTGTTGAATGATATACCTCTTTTTTGTTCAACTTATCTGCAGCCTCGTTGCCAGGAATACAGCAGTGGGATGAGATCCACTGCAGAACCACTGTTTGACTCTTTTCGTTTAAACTGCAAAGAAAATATCTGCATTGCTGTGCAGTGGTGGAAACGGAAACTTGGCAGAAGTTGGTAGTAGAAAGGATTGCTGTCTGCGAATCAGAGAAAATAACAACCAGTTCAAAGAGAGATGGCTGGGCATTTAATTGTCGTGGAGGGTCTCTGCAGTTTTTAGAGATACAGAATGGAAAATATTTGATTACAGTTTTTTCCCCTTTTTTACGTAATAGTAAAAATTCACAGTAAAAAACCAAAATAGCTTTCTTACCAACCCGATAGTTGCTTTTATATATATATATATATATATATATATATATATATATATATATATATATATATATATATATATATATATATATATATAAATAAATATATATATATAGAGAGAGAGAGAGATAGAGAGAGATGCTTTTAATTTTAACATTCTTAAAGTGCCATACTGGAATTCAAATTTATCAATCTCTATATATAGAAATATTATTTTTAACTATATTTATCGTAATAATGTTCTAGTTAGCGATAAGTCTAATATAATCTAATTTATATTTACATTTTAATAACTTTATTAACCAATGTATTAAAACTTGAATATCCTGTTAACTTTTTTTACAATTATATTTCTAATAGTTCTCAGTGAAATGATAATGTGTAATAATAATAGCTTTTTTCAATTAGTTATACAGTTATTCAATAGATGGTGCCACATGTTTAATAAATGAATAATATTATATTTTATTTAAATATTCTTGTGTATGTTTGTGAAGATTTTACTTTCATAAAATTTTATATCAATATTTAAGGTTTTTTTTAAATGTATATATGTAGACAAAATTATTTTATCATAATTCACTAATTTTAATATACGCGGTGCTACAATTTTCCTTTTGTATCGAGCGGGAAACGCGATTTGTTCCTGTATTCAAGAAAGAAAGTCTTACCATCTACTTTATTGCATCGACTTGAAATGTATACTAATAAATACTAGTAGACTATAATTGTATCGTTATATTTTAATAGTATAGTGTATTTTATTTGTAATATTTAAGTTCCTCCTAATATATTCCTTCCTTTCCCTATGGCTTAGTAGCATAGGCAAATTACTGGTGAAGGTTGGCTAGCTCTAAAACTTTGTTTAAACCTGCTATCTTGGTGGTTCCTAAGGCCAGGAGTTTGCTATTGTACTATTGTAGCTAATATTTCCTACTATCTTGACTAGTTATACTTAGGTTTCATAGCTATTTATTATATATATATATATATATATATATATATATATATATATATATATATATATATATATATGCGTGTGTGTTTGTATGTTAGCGTTAAAATGTAACACATCCGTTATTTCATAGAATAACTAGGTGTTTCACGAAATAACCAGACAAATCAGTTAAAGTGTGAAATGCAGCACTCAAAATTTCTTTGAACCGGTTAGAGCTGCTTTTAGTCAGTTTTGAACTGTAATTCAAAGTGTCATCTCAGCAATTCTTGCTCTAATACATAATGAAAAGTAAACTAGTAGCGTAACGTATATCCCCGCATTGCGGGGGAGGGGGCAGTAAAATGAAGGTATTTAATAAAATTTAAATCAATATTCTCTTACATTTTTGTTTGAAAAAGTTGACAAAGTTTATTTTATGAAGCAACAGCTTTTCTTTCCGGCATTTTTTTTATAATATTTAAATATAATTATTTCTGCAACATATTCTTTTTTCTCCGTTCTGTTTAACTAATGTTAGCAATATCAGCAAAAGTAAATTATATCATCAGCTTTTCCTTATTATTTATCAATTAATCATCCGCAATTGGGATAAAATCAAATTTTTCGAGAGATTTTAGTTATTTTTGATAAATTAATTTGTAAAAGAACCTTGAAATTGTTTATTTTTCACTTTAATGTTTATTTCATAGATTAACTAGGTAAAGTATGAAATTTTTCTTCTATTTCATACTTTAACTGATTCGAAATACCTAGTTATCCTATGAAATAACTTTCCGTAAAATCCGGCGTATAACGCGCAGCAGCATATAACACGCCTCTACACTTTCAAGCTGCAATTTTTAATTATTAGGTATGTTCGCTGTATAAAGCGCATCCCCTTTTTTCGAAAAAACTTGAAATGTATGTGCCATTCTCTTATGTTTTGAAGTCATTTACTCAAGGTATTATCCCAAGCTTTTGAAAAAATGGTGTACTTCTGGAACAACAACCGCTTAAGCTCATAAGGAATGTCATTTGTTTTAAGTGAACAGTACTTCGATATAATGTAAAAGTCTATTTTTTTTATACTCGTATTTTTTATTATTATTACTAAGCTATCATTTTTATATCTGGCGTATAACGCTCACCCGTAAATTTCGATCTTGCATTTGGGATTAAAAGGGCGCGTTATACTCCAGATTTTACGGTAGTTATAAACTAAACGGTAATCTATATATATGTAATAATTCCCTCTAGTATCCTTTTTATTAACTCTTTGTACTAATATTTAAAATAACTTTAACTCCTTGGTTTAAAATTAACTGTAATCTTAATCGTAATCGGCTAGTCCAAAATCCCTGTCCCACCCATTCTATCCAATCAGAACTACTATTACGTAATAATCACGCGTCTGCACTGCTGGTATAAAAGCAAAAATCTTGTGTAATCGCTCTTTTTTTGTCTGCTTGCCTTCATCATGTAATCAGCTGGCTGCAGCGCATTCTGTGTTTGTCTTTGTCTGTGTTTGTGCCTTGATGTTTGCTTCTTGTTATGTGTAATGCCGTCCCTACTTGATCTTTATGTGTTTCCAGATGTGAATAAACTACAATAATGATTTACAGGAGTGCCTCTTCGATAATATAGTACTCCACCACGCTCCACATAACACAGAAAATCACACCACCGGCCACGCCCTATCTTTGGTTCGCTACAATAATAACATCCACTCACCACATCTTACCATTTTTTATTGTTACCACTCTCCAGAAATATTATAGGAATATTTCATATATATATGTAACCCTCCTTTTATATAAATAATTTTATATTTTAGCTGTCCTAAGTCAGCAATGTTTATAATACTGCAGCATCTATTTGATAATTTTTAATCTCGGTTGCTCATGGGTCTTTCATTGTGTGATTTTCCTACTGTCTATGTATTTTTTGAATGTGATTGATAGATGTTTATGTTTATCTCTTGTTTGTAGAGAATTAGACTATATATATATATATATATATATATATATATATATATATATATATATATATATATATATATATATATATATTATAATAAATTATTACGGCAACTGATTTTAACGTCGTAAAAATCGCAGAAAAATTCATTTCAAACTAAATACTTAGTTCTCTTCCAGTAAAAAGCTTTATTTCGACACTCTGTTTTACTTTATACGTTTCAGGTCAAAGATAATTCAGAAATGTATTAATTTTTTTCTCCTTCCCAGAACTCTTGCAAATCGGTCATTTCCATTAAAGCGGAACTGATTCTTATGACGTATTCCCCACTCAATGCGTTCTTGCAAACATTGGTGGTGTAAAATCTTTCATTAACAGACTTAATGATGTTCATTGATAAAAAATGTACCTAAATTTTATTGCTTCTTTTTATCAATATATAGAAACCAACGCAAGTTTTCTATGATTATTTCAGTATTTTTATAAAAAATACCTAATTATCCGAATCAAGCACTTTGCTCGTTCTGATCCAGATTGACAAAAAATGTAGATCTTACTAGCATATTAGCATGTTGCAATAAATTTCACAATAGAAGTTTGAAACAAATTTGGCCAGTAAAATTTTTTAACGTGTATGAGTTTGCTAATTCTTTTGAAAGTTTAATTTTGGGGGCGTGGGCTTTTTTTTATATATATTGCATAAATAATTACCTTAAAAATATTTCTTTAAAACATTATTACAAAAGTGGGTGTATTAATGAATTTTTTATTACAAGCTTCATAGATTAAATCATTTCGATACAAAAAGCTACAACAACAACAAAAAACGTTAGAAAACAAAGTGCGCTATTTTTTACCAGTACGAGATTTTAAAAAATCAATATTTATCCACCTTTGCAATTCCTTACAGTTTTGACAATGCCATTTGTTCAATTTCCTAGTCCTTTTTACTTTTACTCGCAAATATTCTAAATATATTATACAAGTACCTTTATGAACATTTATAACAATTAATGACCATGAAGAACTCCTTACTAGAGTTGTACCGCATCTCATCAGACAGCTGGCTTTGAAAACAATAAACTGTATTTCATAGACATCATTAAAGACCTATAATGATAGTAGCAGAGGTGATGGGAGAATTTCTGGCACACATCTTTACTTCTACCGGAGTCAGGGACATGTAGCGGTGGTATCTATATAAGCCAGAAACAACCTCCGTGCTACGGTGATCATCTTAGTAAAGTGGTTGAATTACTCAGTTACGAATCCGAAGGTACCATGATCTAACCTTCTTTGGGGACCCTGGCTGAACTTTGAAATAAAGCAACCTTCATGGAGCAGACGTGGCGCCATCTATCCGCCGTAAGAGCAACCAAAAGCCATCAAACCCGCATGACGCAGCACAGCAAAGTCACCAAATCCATATGACGCAACACTCAAGCCGTCAAACACAAAATGAAGCAACCAGAACAACTTACACGCTCGCCACAACTATGGTATCATTCGTTCGTCATTCGCCGACTCACTGGTAAGGGAGTGTGTGGCAGTCTATATAAGAAAATAACAACCTCCGTACTGCGACGATTATTTTAGTATAGTGATATGTTACGTGCTTATAACCCAAAGGTAGCTGGTTCAAATAACTTCAGACATTAAGATCTAAAATCCAAATTTTTGTTCAGTTTTTAGATCGGAGCTCATTGGTATCAGAAGAGGTTTGCTGTTCGCATGTGAAACCAAGGTTCAGTTTCAAGATGTTTGAATTCTGACTGACAGCCGTGCTTCAGTACAACATCTATCCAATTGGACATCTATAGGAGATCAGACTAGCCTTGATATTCTTAATCTTGGTCGGATTTCTTCTAATCATCGTGTGCATTTTCAGTCCCATTCCATGTGAAGATTGATGGTAATGAGAAAGCCAATTTCTTGCAGAGGACTGCGGCTGAGGAGGAGGTGAGCCCTACTGGGTCTATTACTTTCAGTGAATTATCCTTCCTTAAGAAGATTGAACTCAATCAACTTGGAAGAAATCTTCCTAGTCATCTTGGTACTTCGGTATAAATCCAAGAGGTTCATTCAGGCTTATACATAGGAAATACCAGACTACCTTTTTGCGCTTTGTCAGCGGCTATATAAAAGCTCTCACTTTTCGTCAGGGTTAGAAGATATTTCCAGAGACCCACTGGTATTATTCCGAGCTGGTCTCTCCTGCACACATCTTGACTAGTTTGGATTTTAAAAAAGATGAGGTCCTTCTGGACCCTCTTCTATTTTTAGAATTTTATGGATTCATGGAGATTGTCTAGCATTGCTAGACAATTTGGAATTAACAACAGCTTACTTACCTCGAGGATTCTTTACTTCAATAACTACTTTATAACATATCCGTGTATGCATCCCTCTCACCCACACACAGTTGCCCATTAAAATGGCAACACAAGAAGGAAGGATGTGAAAGTGTAAAATTTAAATGAAAAGAAGAAGTCTCTTAGCATTTAAGTTCCATCGAATGGCACAGGAGAGAGAAACGCCCTCTCAAACTCTATATAAAAGGGTTTTTATGTAGCTAGTTTTTCATTCGAAAATGGCATTTGAATGTTGGTTGTTTGTGAGAAGATTGTATTAGCCTCGTACGAGAAGGAGAAATGGCTACCAGCCTATGAGTGTAATTTCAACAACGGTAGGATTGTGCTCTATCAAGAGTGCAGTTTATGTTGCATATGTACAACAAGTATTTTTAAAAAAATCTTCTCGCTTCCTAGTGTTCGCATCTTATGCACCAGGTATACCTATTCTTCGTACGGGTAAATTGGAAAAATGTAACTATCGAGACAGAATAAAAAAATTATGAGGTCAAAATTTAATTAACATTTGAACACTTTAAATTGAATTGCATATACTCCATAATATTCCGTTTCTTAAAAAATATATGATCAACAAAAGAAACATGCACCCACAAAATTCAAGTCTACAAGTCTTGTCCTGGAGATCTTGTGATGCGTGAGAAAGTCGCTTTTGTCAGACGCACGAACACTCTCAAAGTTTTATGCAACAGTAACTCCCTTTGGGAATCAATTTCCGAAACGCCTTTCTCAGCGGATCTCAACATAACAAAAGAAACATGTATACCAAATTTTTGGTTCGTCTGCCTAATTTCAGAAGGTCTCGTGGTAAGGGAGCGATTAAGTTGCTTTTTTCCTATATGTATAAATAAATTGTCTTTTATGCCCTAAACAGACCCCGAGGAGTCGATTTCCACATACTAAAGACTTTTATTAAACAAAAGAAACATGCCCACCAAATTTCAAGTCTGTATACCTAATAGTTCCAGAAATGTCGTAATGAGTAGGCGAATGAGTCATTTTTCCTCCATATTCTGAAAAATAATTTATGTTTCCGATGAGTAAGTTTGTTTCTCATGTGACATGTTTTGTCGTTTTTCTTGAGAATTTATGTAAATGTCATTGACCTTTTCATTCAGCAAGCTATTGTCTATTGGAACATTACTTTCAAATTCACTGAAATTTTTTTTATAAATTGATCCATAATTTAGAATTTTTCTAACTTCTGTAAACTTTGGATAGTTATGTATAAATTCATGCATGATTGCGTTTTAGTAGCTAAACTTTTCAAACGAAAATATCTGAAAGTCTCTTTTACGTCTTAATGTCGGAAAAGCAGACTTAGAGAATTTGTCTAACTTTTTGGAATTTTCCATGGGATAGATAAGATTCTGTCTTTGGGATTAAGAGACTAATTTAATTCTATTTAAAATATATTAAAAAATGAGTTACCCTTAATGGGGGGGGGTCATATTAAATTTGGCACTGTAATGATTTCTTCTAAATGCACAACAAAAAACATTACTTCATTTTCATGAAAAATTGTTTTTGAAAATACTGCAATATTTGTTGTTCAGAATTGTTCAATAAATACAAAAAAGCTGCACTCTTTTATTGAAAACTGTTATGAAAAGAAAGAAAAAACAAAGGAATTTTTCCATAGATTATTAAATTAAAAAATAATATATAAGAAAAATTACTGAGATAAGTAAACTTCACATATACTTTTTATTAAAAAAAAAGTTATTTTTATGTATATGTGCAGAAAAATTATTAACATATATATATCTGTGTGTAAAAATTGTGGAGTTATATTTTTCAAAAAGGAATTAGAAGGTAAAAATATAAAGTAAATCTTCTTAAAAAACATAGTTTTAAGTTTTCATAACAAAGAAAAATTTTTTCCATGAAATTTAAGTAAACATTTACCGACATTCGTAGTCGAAAAACCGGATTTTCTTAAAATTTAATTCTAAATTGAAATTTTGCTGCGATTTTATAATAATTCAATGGTTTTTGACAGAGAAAACTACTCTATTACTGAAAACTGAAAGTAACAGAAGTTAATAAAAACCACGGCAAAAAAAGATAGAATTCAGCGTTTTATGGGGTTTATAGAGTTTAAAAATTTATAAACATAGTAATAACTTCAAATATTTTTGGATCTTAATAGCTAAATAGCTAAAATAGTTTGAACAATATAAAAGCAAAAATAAGTTTAAAAAAACATACTCATAAAAAAACATTTAACCATTTGTGGATCATTTATAATAATGTAATCAATGAAATAACTTAATTCGTATTAGAATTAATGACATTGAGAATTTTTATTTTTTGCTTTTAAAAAATTATTAATGCGAAAAAAAGAAAAAATAATAATTCTTTCAACAGTAATTATTTATAGAAAAACCGCCATTTTCAAACACACACACATGCACGCACGCAAGCGTGCACACATACACATCTAATATGCCTTTTTATTGTGAAATTTTGCCATTTTTCGTCAAAATTACAGTAATAGCGAGAGTTTAGAGGGTTATAACTTCCATATAAAGAAGCAAATATAAACGCAATTCGAATTTTTGCTTTCATTTTCCAGTATTTACCCTAGCTATAAGGTCAAATAAGTCTTTATTAAATAACGTGTCATGTACCGGTATTTTTTTTCCAAAATGAACTTGAATCACAATTGATTTCATAGATTTTTTTTTAAATTTAAAAGGTAAAAATATAAAATATAGTTCTAACAATTGATCCTAAATTTTTAATAGATTTTATTGAAAAAAATAAATTTCTACATTAAAAATACGGAAAAACACACACACAAAAGAAAGGCAAAAATCATTTATCAAACGATAATACAAAATATTAAATGCTAAATTATTTAATATAACTTTTTAAATAGTTTAAGTTTCCTGAAAAACTTTTTATAGCCATCGCTGCTGCATTGGATAAATTTATAACAAAGAGAATTTTCAATAAGATTGAATTCGATTTTTTAAAAAAAATACAATTCAAATACGGATTCAGTTTGAAATCCGCAAGATAAAAGATGGATTGGAATTCATGAATATAAACAACTTTAAAATATAAAAGCTGAATTACATTACGGTTGTTAAGCCTCTGGAAACAATACTTACTACAACATAAATATTATACTTGAGATTTTTAAAATTAAATTTTTTGAAATATGAATTATAATATACTATTGATTACGATAAAAAAATTCTAACAGAATTAATTTGGAAAAATGTAAGTTTCTATATATTGTATAGTTTAAAATAATATTCGAAACAGAGTCATGGGATTAATGACAGATGTAAATAATTTATTTTCTATAAGATGTAAGAGAGAGAAATTGTGAGTTTGTTATCGATTCTATGATTTGAAATATTTTTAATTACAAAAAATATTACTGTTTCGAGGAATCTTCAAATAAATTATATATTCTACAAGTATAAAAACGTATTACGTATACACATAAATTGAATTATTAAACATTATGAAATATAAACGTGTTAAAATTACGTACATGCATGATTTTTTTCTGCAATATTACATAATATTTTCAGCAAACTAATCGATTCTTTTTGTACCTTAAATAAAAATATAATTTATTACATAGCATTTGTTCCGATTTGTTCATAGTAGAAAATGCACGAAAAGAAAATATTATCAAGTACAATAAATATATTTTTTCACCAACAGTATATATTTTTATAATGTATAAATATAGTATACTTTTATATTGAATCCTATTTTTAAAAACGAAATTGAACAAAAATCTATTTAAAAAAATGCAAACGATATTTTTTCCATGATGTCATTCATATTATTACAATTAAAATGACTCAAAAATAGAATAAAAAAACTCTTACCAAACGCAAACGATCAGACAGGATCCGATCAGAACAGATAAACCACCAAAAAACAATGCAAAGTTCATAGCGAATAAAGCTAACAATGTAAAGAAAACGGAATCAGTAAATTTTTTCCAACGAGGTGAGAACAGAACTTCATCGTGAAAACAAACATTCAATGCCGAAGTGATTTTCTTATATGTAAAAGAGTTAAAGCACCGGAAAACTGCATGTAAATGCCGTTTCTTCCAATCGTGAACATCTAGTAAAACTGAAATGACAAACGAAAACTTAAGCTTTAGTTCTTCCTTGGAAAAAGAGGGAAAAAAGAATACCGTAAAAATAATGACGTCATCTGAGATTCTAGTTCTCGGAACACTTTACTACCGGAACAATTCTCTTTGGAATTACCTTCCACGAAGAAAGAAAAATAAAAGTATGTTTCTTTTTTTCCACACTATTAATGATTCAAACACAATATTTTTTTTATTACAAGTTTGAAAATTTGTAGCATGATGTTTGAAAAGCAGGGTAAAATCGTTTGCAGGTTTCAGTTAATAAAAATTATGTGTAGCTTTTAATTATTTATTTTAATCACGTTTTAAAAAAAATGCTCGAATGCTTGGCAACGTTTCTCGAACAAAAGGCATGCGTAATGAATGCACAATGTAAGAATTATCAAAATAATAAGTAAACAACTAAAAAAAAGATGCTTTCCTGTTCATTGTTTCTAGTAAACAACTCAACAGAAGAATTTAAATGAAATACTTACGATATTCCATGATTTTACTTAAATAAAAATGAAGTGAAATGTTACGTAAAGTGCTTACAAAAGGTTTGACACATTTTAATGTTTAATAAATTTAAAAATAATGCATAGGTAAGAGGAAGGGGGGGGAATAAATGCAAAGAACTTTGTTCTATATCAATGCATGTACAAATGAGTTGCATGGCATTCATTACATATTTAGAATATCAAATGTGTCAGAATTATTTTGAAAAATATTAAATAAAACTGCAAAACTGTTTCAAAAAATAATTTTTTTTTCTAAATAAAGGAAGCAAGATTTTGTTATGATCAAAATGTGTGTTGAAATAATATATAAGTCATTTTTTTTTTTGAAAAAAAATTCTACGATAATATGAAATGCCTTATGATAACTATTTTTGTACCTATACTATATGACAGATTCCTGTTAAAAGTCTGAATTAGGGTTTTAAATACATTTGGCGTATTTCCAAAGATATTTTACTTCGAAATGACAACAATGGAGTTTTATGGTAAAATTTCTTGCCTATTATAACTTTAAAATTGCATAAATCTTCCTTAAATGTATATTCTGTATAGATCTGAAATCCAGTTCTTCGAAAGAAAAAATCCATGTTTTGTAAAATACCATAAGTTAGTTTATGAGCTGTTGCTTATTGAGAGAGAATTAAACTTTTACGGAAATTTCGGAGAAAACGCATTTAAAGTTCACACTTACGAGTCTTATGTGTATGTATTGTCTTAAAAGAAATATGTGTTGTTTGTTTTCTCTTAATTGTAACGTAAAAATAAAAACAGGTAGAGAGACAGCTCAAATTCTCTCCCAATAATAACTTAATTAAACCAGAAGCAAGAGTTTCGATATATTTTAGATGAAATTCAATTTTTTGAAACCATTCGTTATATACTTTACAGAATTTACTCTAAAAAGAATATTAATAATAATTTATATATATAAAAATACCAGGTATAAAATTAGAAATTTTTTAAGAGTCTCTAAGATTAGTTCTTATTTTTATCGCATAATTTCTGTATTATTTTATTAGTTATAATTTTTTTCAACCAGCCAATGTGTATTTCATTACTTCAGTTTATGTGAATGGATTAAGAATTGAAATAAGTTATCCAATTTTTTTTATAAAATTCTTCTTGAAGACAAAATATTGTAAAATAATTAGGATTTTAATTATGATTAATCCTGTATATTGGTGTTATTTTACTAGGATTTATATTAAATTTAGCTAGCAACTTGAAATTTACTTCATCTACTCCTATTTGGTTCTTTTTCACAATTCCTACTATTAGTTTACTCTCTCCCTATACATAAAGGGTGTTTTTTTAGAGGTATAGAACTTTAAATTGCAATAAAACAACGATGTATTATTCAATTGACATGAATTTTTTTATTCGAAAGATAATCTTGTGGCATTACATTTTAAATATGATTTCTGGCATAGGACTGCCACGGCTGGCTCGGATGTAGTCCAATCTGGACGTCCAATTTTCGATGACTTTTTCCAACATTTGTGGCCGTATATCGGCAATAAGACGGCAAATGTTGTCTTCCAAATGGTCAAGCGTTTGTGGCTTATCCGCATAGACCAATGACTTTACATAGCCCCACAGAAAATAGTCTAGCGGTGTTAAATCACAAGATCTTGGAGGCCAATTCACAGGTCCAAAACGTGAAATTAGGCGGTCACCAAACGTGTCTTTCAATAAATCGATTGTGGCACGAGCTGTGTGACATGTTGCGCCATCTTGTTGGAACCACAGCTCCTGGACATCACGATTGTTCAATTCAGGAATAAAAAAGTTAGTAATCATGGCTCTATACCGATCACCATTGACTGTAACTTTGTGGCCTTCATCGTTTTTGAAGAAGTACGGACCAATGATTCCACCAGCCCATAAAGCGCACCAAACAGTCAGTTTTTCTGGATGTAACGGTGTTTCGACATACACTTGTGGATTAGCTTCACTCCAAATGCGGCAGTTTTGTTTGTTGACGTAGCCATTCAACCAGAAGTGCGCTTCATCGCTAAACAAAATTCGCTTATGAAAATAGGGAACAACGGCAATCTCGTTTTGGGCCCATTCGACGAATCTAAAAGCGTTGTTCAGGCGTGAGTCTATTCATGATGAATTGCCAAACCAAACTGAGAATAAATCACTTGACAACTGTTAAAACGGTCGCCATCTTGGAAAGTAATGCCAACTTAAACTGCTATACCTGAAAAAAAAACACTCTTTATATATCTTGTTCAAATTTTCAATCGTTCATAAAATACTTTTTATTCATCCACTGAAGTTCAAATACATTATTTTAAAACTTGAAGTGGATGACACTTGATGTTAATTCAGTTTTTCAATATTTTTGTTACCCCAAGTAGGAATTGACTTAAAGTTTTTTTTATATTGCTTGTTTTTATTCCTTTCAAGCACAGAGGCTTATTTCTATTATTCCTCTAAATTCTGATAGTTTTACAAATAAATTTTTTAAAAATAAAACTTTTTTAGTTCTAACTTGTTGCCAGAGTCTGATTTAAACGTCTCGAAAGTTGAAATTAACCAATGAAACATATCCGGAAATTATAATTAATTTTTGCTGGTGAATCTTTTCAAGTGAAATCCACTTTAACTTGTGAAAATTAATGGGAAATGGTTTTCTGTTCTTACGACTTTTGGCAAATTGAAATGAAATTAATATCATTGCTTAACTAGTTATTTTTTTAGCTATCAGAAGGATTATCTCTCTGTATATAGGGGGAAAATGACTTACTCATTCACTCATCACGAAATCTCTGTAATTATTAGACTTACAAAATTGATTTGGCAGACAAATTTATTTTGTTTAATAAATATTAAATCTATTTTGTACATATTCTGTGGCAATTGACTTCTGATAGGGGGTTACAAGGGATTTATAGATTTAAGAGTTCCTTATCTAAAGTATTGCATTTACCTACTTGAAATTAGGCAGCTATATTTATTTTGTTGATTAGATTTTCACTAAGAAAGTGTTTTGCGAAAATCGTCTTCTGAAGTGGTGTAATTTGGATATTTGTTTAAAATAAAATTCATATATTGACTATCAGATGAGCCTGGAGAATACAGGGTTACTCAGAATTATTTATTTAATTACTGTCGCTATTTTATTTGCTAAATCGTACTTCTTATAGAGTTTAATTTGTACCTTACCTAAAATTATTCAAAATATTAATTACATTTTTACTTCATCATAATTTATGTACACTTGATTTATATTGACAATTTATATAACACTTGACAAGTGTTATATTTTTCAATTTACCCGCGCGCGGGCGGCAGAGGAAAGAGCCGATATACCTCGGCTGGTCTTAAATTATAAAAAAATTCAAATTTTCGAAAATCGAAAAATTTCGAAAAATAAAAATATTTAACATACGCACACGCATGCACGCACGCACGCAGAGAGAGAAAGAGAGAACAAGATCCTTTTCACCTCTGGATAGTTTGAATTTCCAATCTATTCTCAAATGCGTTTTATTTCTTTTTGTTTAACAGAATCAATGCGTAGATTCTAAAACCGGACGGGTTGGATCAACCCAACTGCTCTTAGAATGTACACGTAAATTTTAATGTATAAATAAAAGTATCTTCCAAAATTAAATTTTATTTCCAACTAAAAAGGAAGCTTATTCTCGAGATTTTGCTTTAAGAGTTTCTAAAAATAGAATTGCTTTTAATTTCGATTAAAAGCCATCTCTAAAATTTAAGAGGTTTTCCAGTTATAAGACGTGGGGAGAAAAAGCGAATCTTCCGATTTTTTTTTGTTTCGCAATAAAAAAAACTTATTTTTAAAACTTTAATGAGGTCCTTTTCTTTATTTCAAGTTTCTCGTATCTTCATTTGGCTTCTTTCTACTTTATGGAAAAACAGACGTCAAACATACTGAAGTGAATTTGCCTTTTTTATATTATTTTTATTTCTTACATTATTTCTTCCTGTACCGTTACAAAATCTTAATATTAAATTAGCGAAAAGTTCGAATGTATTCCATATGAGGCCCTGAAAGTTTTTTAAGGCTTCTTTTATAGTGAGAGACAATGCTTTTTCAAGAAAGATCATCCGCATTAATGAAAGAAGAAGCTCGTATATGTGTGTGCATGTATGTACAATGTAGCACTAAAAGGGAGAGGTCCAGAGGCATGAAATTTGACACGTAAAAACTATGGGTGGTGATAGTTTGAATCTCTCCCCAAGAGAATTTTTCGAAAAACGCTACAGATATTTTAAAATTTTGATTTTAAAACGATCGTTCATAGCTCTAGAGCAATGGTTCCAAAACTTTTTGAACCCATGGAACCCTTTTTATAGTCCAAACTTGCCCATTGACCCCTTTTTATAGTCTAAACTTACCCACGGACCCCTTTTTATAGTCTAAACTTACCCACGGACCCCTTTTTAAAGTCAAAACTTTCCAAAGAACCCCAAAGTGAAAAAACTACATAAATGCATAGCTTAAAAATTACAAATTAAAAAAAATATTTTGTTGAAATATTATTTATTGAAATTATAACTTTTGTTTAAAATAAAATTAAAAGAATTACTGACTTGGATGAACTTGATGAGATGTTATGAGTGTATTTATGTCCATCTCAATATTTGTGAGTAGCAATCACAAATGCCCACGAGCACTAGTTTTAAGTCGTTTTTGTGAGTGTGTGTGTGTGAGGAGGTTTTTTACGGTACACTGAATCTACGTTCTACCAAATTGGAAGATGGTAAAGTAGTCAACAATTTCTGTACAACAACCCCTAATGCAGGATATAAAATTGGGATCTGTTTTTGTAACCGAAATTTGTGGTATCCTTATTCAAACATTAACTTAAGTCCCTTATTTGTGGATATTTCAATAAGATGCTCCTGAATTAGTATGGATTCATCTGTGTTTAGGATCTGAGTTAGTCTAAGCGCAAAAGGGTTCAACACCCAGTCCGGTACCTCCAAGTGAATTATTGTTATTTATTTAATTTTCCATAATGAAACAATTTTTTAAAAATTTTATATTAAATTTTTTCGCGAACCCCCTGAAATTGTTCGGGAACCCCAAATCAGTTTCAATTTTCCACGGACCCCCCGAATAATATCTTGCATCCCTGGGGATCCGTAGGGACCACTGCTTTAGAGGTATAGTGACAGCACTCAATCGCTTAATACATAGGTTTACAACCTTTTTTGAACTGGCTCCCCCTTTTCTAGTGAATATTTCGATACCGCCCCCCTCCCACTCAAGAGAAATAAGAGCGTACATAATACATGGCGAAAACAAGAATTAATTTTAAAATAATATCCTATTATTAATGGTAGAACCCCCTCAGTATAGAGGGCGCTGCTTGTAAAAACATGCTTTGTTTACACCAGAGATCTTCTGTACGTGACCGAGTGCAGACGCCCTCCATATTCCATTGAACTTATTATTTAATCTTACACTTGTCTTCGATGATTTATTGAATTTAATTGAGTCTAATGATTGGGATGATATGAGCGTTGATTGATATAAAAGCATTCTACCACTGATAACTGAACCATTGATGATACAGACAATTAATAGAACATATTATTTTAGTTTAATTTTTTTCTCTAAAGCTCCCAATTTTTTTTTTACTTTGGAATCTGAAATATCTATTGCCACAGATATATTTAAATGTGTAATATTATATATTTTAGTTTTAGATAGGACAGTGTTGGAATTTAAACGCTCTAGAATTTCTTTATTTAAAAGAGAGGAATAAAAGTTTTTGCTTACCTGTTATAAAGACGCTTTTGAAAGAAGGTTTGATGATATGAAGTAATTCACAATAAACTATTGATTTCAAAATAAAAAAAACTGACAGTTTCAGCCTTTAAAGAATCACACGTTAATTTCTGGTTAACATGTTTAATTATATTTCTTGGATAATATACGTAATGAAATGCAGTGGACGAAACAGTTTTCCTACTGCTTATAGACAAAGACACACAACACATACACGGCAGAAATTAAAATTTACTTTATCATTCAGTTTAATATAGTCTAAATGTGTGTGTGTGTACTATAATCTTTAAATTTTTCATCTACTTCCCGAACTACCGAAATATGTGAATTTTCGTACACATGATAGAAATTATTTAAATACATACAATCAACATAAGGTAACCAGTATTTAAGTTCATTTATGTTAGTATGCGTGTTTTTTTAAAATCTTTTTTAGACTATATTTGGCTAATCTCCGAAGCCCCTCCATGCCATCTCAATGCTCCCTAATTTTCTCTGGGTCTTTTACTGCCCCTCTGAAAGCCTCAAACTCCCACAAGGGGCGTTATCGCCCACGTTGAGAACCTATGGCTTAATACAATTGTTCTTCATGTGGTATTTTAAAGATAGTTCTATATTTTCATTATCAATATGTTTATTTATCTTTATTTTTATTAATTTATTTGTTCTTTATGGCAGAACTAAAATTGTTTCTAAATTAATCATTGTTAAAAAGTATTTTATTTTCAATAGTTTTAGTTTAGTTTTGATTACACGGTGTCGTTTTACAATTCTGGTTTTGCACTTTTCCTATTATTCGATCAAAACTAAACATGTTCATCTTTTTCAGTAAACCTAAGCTAAATTTTGATCTGAATAACCAGTTTTTTTTTATCAAGTTAATGTAATTTCTTTTTCAGTGTATACCTCCGCGCTGTTGATGAAAATTTGATCGAAGTTAAGACTATTCTATCTATTTCAGAAAGTGTTTGGCTGCAATTAATGTTACTGGTTTTTTTTTCAATTTATTTTCAAGCTGAATTGACTCGAATTATTTGTTTTAGATAATTATAAACTTAAGTAAACGTTATTTTTTAATTCTGTGTGTTCGGATTCTACTTTTCGTTCATTACTTCGTCTATATGCAATTTAGCCGGAGAATAAGGTTTACAAAGGAATCATTGTTGCAAATAGATGTTTTTATGCCCTGAAGAGTTATTTAAATTCAGCTTTCTCAAATTAAGAACTTAACTGCTTCTTTACAAAGGTCTTATAAGATCTGTTCTGACTTACGCATCAGAAACTTGGGCATTGACTTTACGTGATGAGGAAGATTTGGGAATTTTCGAGAGAAAGATCTTACGCTGCATTCTTGGTGGGATCCAAGTGAATGGATCATGGAGAAAGAGTTCTAACTTAGAACTCTACAAAATTTACAAACAATCTGATATTGTAAAATTTGTCGAACTACACAGACTTAAATAGGCTGGTCATCTGGCTAGAATGAATGAACATCGTTGCTGCAAGAAAATCTTTCTCGCAAAGCCCATGAGAAATAGACCTCGGGGCAGACCCCCGTCAAAATGGATTGACTGCGTTGAAAAAGACCTAAATATTTTATAGGTTAAAAACTGGAAAACAGTTGTCAAACGTAGAGATGCATGGAGAAAACTTTTGGAGAAGGCCAGGGCCTGCCCTGGGCTGTCGAGCCATTGCAGAAGAAGAAGAGAAGCTATTAAACCTTTTTGATGTGTTTTTTTCTTGCAACTATTTAGTATAGGTCCTCTCATTGCAATAAATGTTAAAAAGCTCAAATAACTACATTTTTTTCCTCTTGTGGCTGTACTTGTGTAAAAAAATGTACTTATTTTTTATTTTTCACTTCATCTATATCCTAGGGAATATTTTTTTCGCATAAGTAAAGTTTCAAATTCTGAAAAATTTGTTTTCGATCCACGCGAATGTGCAATACTTTAACACAAAGAAAATCCATTAAGATTATAGTCATATTAAAACACGACAGTGATCCTCAACCACTTTTGTGTGTGCCACCAAATATTTTAAAAATTATTAATTGTACTCTGAGGAAAAAAAATCTGGAACCTAATAATTTAGCCATTTTATAGAAATAAACCATTCATAAAATTATTTTTGACCGTTTGACAACACTAGAAGAGAGAGAGAGAGTAATTCATTACTTCCCAAATTTAGGTATAAAAAATATTGATTAGGTTCGTAATCCATTTGTGAGAAAGGATACATCAGTATATGAATTAACTTTGATTGAAGAGGAAGAATTAATTTCGCTCTGCAACAATCGAGATTTAATTTCAAAACATTCAGAGAAGTCAATTCATTTTGGAAAAAAATTAGAGGCTATTATTTCATAATAGTCAAAAAAGCTTTAAAAATCTTGTTACAGTTTTTTACATTTAATTTGTTCTGAATTCAGAACAGCAACATTAACAAATAAAAAAAAAAAAAAAAAAGATCTTTAAATATAGATGACGAAATGGGAGTGGAATTATCATTAGTGGATGCGCATAAATGAATTTCGTATTAAATGTATTCTTATAATTACTTTGTAATTAATCACTCAAAAAAATTTTATTGACTTTGCCGTACACATATTATTTTATTTAACATTGAAAATTAATACCATAAACTTGGGACGGCTCTATTTATGTCCTTCTTATTGGGGAATGTTTGGTCCTTAATAGGTATTTTATTTGAACACACCCTCTAAAGAAGAGAACGTGAACGTGTAAATTAGGTCTACTATATATCGTCTAGGTTTTCAAGCTAGAGAGAGAGAGAGAGAGAGAGAGAGAGAGGAAAGATTACTAGCGAAACAGTGATTAATCAAATTTATAGCGTAACGCAGATATTTGCTATTTGATAATTGTAATGATTAAGATGACGATTTGTCACTAGAGATCGAATAGAGATTAGATAGCTAAGAAGGCAGTGTACTCGAACCTGAAGTAAGTGTACTGGTATTTAAAGTCTTCTCATACTTTGTGTACCTTGTTAACTGTCTCCAATTGTTATAATTGGGTGCATCTCTTGGTTTTGATTGCTTGAACTTGTGTTGTTGATTGTGTTACAAATAAATTAACTGGTTTTGAACATGGCTAATCTTCCTTCCCTTTTTCTCACATCTCCAGGTGTGGATCCGAGATCCTTACAAATTATTTTACTTAGTGTATTATATATAAGTTAAAATTTGTTTAAGGTATCCGACTACGTCCGGAAACGTGATTTTAAAAAAGCGAATGAATGGATAATTTTCATGATATTTAGTGTCACTTTGATTAGAATATATGTGTAAAATTGTTTTAAGGACATTTTGCACCCCCCCAAATGATTTAAATACAATATTACTTCAGAAACTTAGAATAAAATTTTTGCAAAATGTCCTCCTTTTGTGATTGATTGATTATTAACCTTGCATTGTTTGGCTACACGAGGGCTTTTGGCGACGGACCACGTAATTTTGAACCATGGTCAAGTGACGTGGACGACATATGAGCTGGCACCCCCTCTTCTAACTACCACACCACACCAACGGGAGGACGTTTCAGCTCTCGACAGATTTAACGTGCATCTCTGCCCTACACGGCGGGTCTTTAGTGGTACTGGGCTCGAACTCGAGACAAGGCAAGCGACGGTCCGATACCTATACCACTCAGCTACCGCGGCCACTTCTCCTTTTGTGAAAAATGCTTCTATTATAATAATATTTTGCCTGTATATTGCTCAGACCTCTGTAAAGAGGCTCAACTATGAATTTTGAAAAATTTACCGTATTTCCAGAGTTACAGCCAATTGAAATAATTATCGGCGTTTTTTTTTTTCTGAAAATTTCTCCCCTCTGTTGTAGTAAAATATAGATAAATCCACTTCTAAGTTATATGTTTCAAAAATTCTATTTGACCCTCTGTACAATGGTTTGAGCTGCACACAGGCAAAATATTATTATAATAGAAGCATTTTTCACCAAAGGAGAACATTTTGAAAAAAGATTATTCTATGTTAAGTTTTTCCCGAAATATTGTATTTAAATAATTTTTTATTGTAATAATATTCTTAAAACAACTTTATATACGTTTGTGAAGGTCTCCTAGGACCTCACTTTGAGAACGAGAATAAATAGGAGTCATGTAAGAACCAGTAGCCATTTTTATAAACAACTTTCTTTATTTGGTTATCTTATCCAAATAGAATCAAAGACTTATTGACAAATTTATCTAACTAGTATTACGAGGTTTTAAAGGTAATATCCTTTAAATTAACTTAATTAATTAATGATCCAATTAATTAATTTATTAAATAACGATCACGCAGAGATTACCACGATAAGAGATCCCAGAATTATATTTAATAATGTTCTCATTGAACATTTAACTTTAATCTCACTCCTAAAACTTTAATGAGACTTTAATTATAAATCTATAATTACCAACGGAATCTCAACTCTTCTTGAGATTAAATTATCTCCAACAAGAAATCTTCAATTCAAATTTACTATAACTTTATGCTTCAATGTCTATCTCCTACTGCCCTAACTTTACTATTTCGTTTGACTTAAATACTTTATCTAATCTGCATATATATAACAAGGAATCCTGTCCGCTTTTTTGGAGTTGATTGGAAATAGGTAGGGAATTAAATTTCCCTAAAAAGGTCGACTCAGAAGGTTAGTGATAAATTTCCGTATAGATTTGTCACACGTTTTCTAATCTAAGTGACGCTAAATATCATAAATACATTGCTCAAAATAATTAAAGGATATTGCGGTTTTAGGTGGATCTTGTGGCTGGGAAACTTTTTAGCTGATTGATACATGGTCGACAGACGCAGTAGGTTATATGAGAATAAATTACACATGTTTGGCAGAAAAAAATGCATTTTATTCCGCATTTGTGTACAAAAGGAGAAAAACACAATTTGTGCATATGAAAAAAAAGAATAAGAAAATGTGCTTTCTTCAAAGGAAATCATTTTCAGTAGGGGGTATGGTTTCCACGGACGGCCAGCAACGTTGAGCACCTTTGAGGCATGGGGTCAATGAGGCTATTAATCACGAGTTGGGGTATTCTGTCCCACTCTTTCAGAAGAGCTCCTTCCAGTTCTTGGAGAGTTTGTGGGGGTGGTTCGAGGCCAGCAACTCGTCTTTCTAGAGCGTCCCAAACGTGCTCTATTGGATTCATGCCTGGAGAACACGCTGGCCATTCCATTCGTACGATTCCTTCCTCGAAAAGGAAATCCTCCACCAGGTTAGAACGATGTGGCCTGCAGTTATCGTCCATTAAAATGAAGTCATCTCCGATTGCTGCAGCGTAAGGGACTACAATAGGTCTGAGGATCTCATCCCTATATCGGCGAGCAGTCAGAGGTCCATCTCGAATGATGTAGAGGTCTGTGCGCCCGTCAATGGAGATGCCACCATACACCAACACTTCCCCACCGCCAAATCTGACACTTTCGTGCACGAACGCAGGATTATTCTTACTGCCACGGTCCCTCCAGATGAAAATACGCCTATTATCCGGATGAACAGAAAAACGGGACTCGTCAGAAAAAGAACATTGCTCTATTCATTTCTCTTCCAGTTCACATGCTCTGTTGTCGACTCCCTGCGGACGCGACGATGCCTTGATGTTAGTCTAACACATACCGTCGGTCGGCGAGCATACAGACCTACACCATGGAGCCGGTTTCGGACAGTCTGAGTTGAAACCGTGGTGCCAGTAGCCGAGCGAAGGTGTTGTTGGAGAAGAGTAGCGTTCATATTTCGGTGTCTCCGAGCCATTAACACTAAATAACGATCTTCATTGGGCGTTGTTGCCCGTCTATGACCTTGTCCTGGTCTTCGGCCTGCACTTCCAGTCTCCAAAAAACGGTTTCAGATCCTGGAAATCACACTTTGTGACACTCCAATGGCTTACGCTACTTCGGCTTGAGTTTGGCCCCCTTCTAACCTACCAACAACTCTCCAAGCTTCTGAATCGGTTAAATGACTTCACTGAGACATCCTACCCATGGAAACAAAGCAGTCACTGAATGCCGATCATCCTTGTCTTCATTTCAGTTGAAAATCAAATTTCATTCGCTGCCGCTGAAGCGACGTTTTTGACGTCGAACTCAAAATTAGCATGCTCCACAGTTTGAAAATCATAAAAATTTGCATTTGTGATTCTCTTCTTCCATTTTCGGCAAAAACAATTCGCTTATACCTTTATTTTATATAAAACTTACAATATCCTTTAATTGTTTTGAGCAGTGTATTATCCATTTATACGCTTTTGCAAAGTTACAGTTCCGAACGTCGTCGGGTACCTTAAGTTTGTTTTATTGCTAGTGTGCCGTCAAATTTTGAAATTGTTAAAAATATACTGCAACAACAACAACAACAAATGGTTGAGAATTACTGAGATACGATATAAGAAAACCTGGAAGAATGAATACATAACTACAAATAGGGACAACTCAACTTGTAATTAAAGACATTTTGAACTTCTTTTTGACACATCTGAATTTCTTCAAATTCCTCCGATATATTTCCTGTTCCGTATAACATGATTTCTTATCATATATTTCATCAATTATATGATATTTACCTGTTTTTTATTTAAACTTTCAAAATCAATTTTTGGTGAACTAGGATTGGGAAATCTTTCTATAATGTTTTTCAATTTTTCTTCCATCACTTTATATGACCATTGTTTTTATTAGGGTCATTTATATCATTTTGAATTGAGTGTTCTGATTTGTTTGAAAGGAGGTCACAAGAGAGTTGTTCAACCTATTATCATCTGAAAAAGTTTTCTTTGTCCTCCTTTTAGTGAGGCTATCATTGACACTTTTTTCAAAAATCAATTATTTGAATCAGTATGCTGTATAAGGAAGTAGTAAATACTATATAAGCTAAAATAAAAGAATTGTGAACGAAAAAAAAAAAAAAGAAAAACCAAAATCTAACTGCAGGTGAAAAAAAACTAGTGTAGACAAATCTAATGAAGTATATGGAGAAAGACAAACAGTCATTAAATCATCTTAAAATAATTAACATGGAAATACGATTTGTGGTCACTAACCTTTTAATCCGACAGTCGAACAAAAAAGAAAAGGAAAAATAAAAATAAAAATTATATAAGAACCGTTTTTTAATGAAGAATTCCTTTCATCTAAAAAAAAAAAGGAAATTAGGCCTGAAAATTACTGACGTAGCTTTAGCTCTAAATCTCCTTAAAGTATTTGTTAAATTATTTCCTTATAAGCTTAAGATGTAGAAACCTGATGTAAGAAATATTTGGAGGTGAGAATTTTAACCAGTGTGTATCCGTAAGCAGTATTTTTTAAAGAAGAAATTATAAACCCCTTATTCTAGTTATAACTAGGGATGGCGATCTGAGATCAATTAATCGAAAAATCGATTTATCAGGCCTAAAAAAAATCAGTTTTTTTAAATAGATATGTAGCACTGAATCGATTCAGTGAATCGATATTTCCTCCTACAAAATCGACATTCGATTTTTTTCAGTTTTGGTAAAAACCATAAAGTTGGTAAAAACCATAAAAAACGAAGAATTTAAACACTATTTATCGAAGGCAGTCGTGCACCTGAAGTATGATCCTATACCTTACTGGCGAGAACAAAAGAACTCTATTTATCATCACGTTCACTCAATAGCCATGATGTATATGAGTATCGTGGGATCATCTGTTCCTTGTGAGCGCCTTTTTTCAATTGCCGGTAACATCGCAAGTGATGAGCGGAACCACTTGGATCCCAGTAGACTTGTTGCTTTTAAAAATTTTAAATACTAAGCATTGGGCATAACTATAAGCTATATATAATCTATTTTCAAAACTTTCTAATGTACCAAATACATCTAGAAAAAAAATGGCTTCTTTTATACCTGATACCTCGATATGGTAATAAAAATAATTGTAATTGGCGTATTCCCTGAACTAAAAAAAGTCCATTAATTTTATTGATAAGAGGTAGTTTATTATGGTATTTTTCTTGTTTTTCATAAAATGGATTTATATTTACATTGTAAATGCAGACTTGAAATAAAAATAGATATTTTAGAAATCGATCTTTTAGACCACGATTTTTTTGTGAATCGATTCATCAGGTTACGATTCGAATCGATTTAAAAAGGTATCCGACTACGTTCGGAACCGTGATTTTAAAAAAGTGCCTAAATGGATAATTTTCATAATATTTAGTGTAATTTAGATTAGAACACATGCATAAAATTGTTTTAAGAACATTTTGATAAAAAGAATTATTTAAATACAATATATATATATATTTCGGCAAAAATTAACTCGAAATAACCTTTTTTCAAAATGCTCTCTTTTTGTGAAAAATGCTTCCATTATAATAATATTTTGCATGTATATATCTCAGACATCTGTACAGAGACTCAACCGTAATTTTTGAAAAATTCACAATATTTTCAGAGTTACAACCAATTCAGTTACAACCAATTGAAATAATTATCGCCGTTTTTTCCCCTTAAAATTTGTCATCTCTGTTGTCGTAAAGCATGGATAAACCCACTTCTAAGTTTTATATTTCAAAAATTCTAGTTGAGCCTCTGCGCAGAGGTCTGAGCTATATACAGGCAAGATATTATTGTAATAGAAACATTTTTCAAAAAAGGAGAATATTTTTAAAAGGGGTCATTCTATGTTCATTTTTTGTTGACACTAAATATCAGAAATAAAGGGTGTTTTTTTAGAGGTATAGAACTTTAAATTGCAATAAAACAACGATGTATTATTCGATTGACATGAATTTTTTTTATTCGAAAGATAATCTTGTGGCATTACATTTTAAATATGATTTCTGGCATAGGACTGCCACGGCTGGCTCGGATGTAGTCCAATCTGGACGTCCAATTTTCGATGACTTTTTCCAACATTTGTGGCTGTATATCGGCAATAAAACGGCGAATGTTGTCTTCCAAATGGTCAAGCGTTTGTGGCTTATCCGCATAGACCAATGACTTTACATAGCCCCACAAAAAATAGTCTAGCGGTGTTAAATCACAAGATCTTGGAGGCCAATTCAAAGGTCCAAAACGTGAAATTAGGCGGTCACCAAACGTGTCTTTCAATAAATCGATTGTGGCACGAGCTGTGTGACACGTTGCGCCGTCTTGTTGGAACCACAGCTCCTGGACGTCATGATTGTTCAATTCAGGAATGAAAAAGTTAGTAATCATGGCTCTATACTGATCACCATTGACTGTAACGTTGTGGCCTTCATCGTTTTTGAAGAAGGATTCCACCAGCCCATAAAGCGCACCAAACAGTCAGTTTTTCTGGATGTAACGGTGTTTCGATATACACTTGTGGATTAGCTTCACTCGAAATGCGGCAGTTTTGTTTGTTGACGTAGCCATTCAACCAGAAGTGCGCTTCATCGCTAAACAAAATTCGCTTATGAAAATCGGGAACAACGGCAATCTCGTTTGGGGCCCATTCGACGAATCTACGCCTTGCTTGATGATCGTTTTGATGAATTGCCAAACCAAACTGAGGATAAATCACTTTACAGCTGTTAAATCGGTCGCCATCTTGGAAAGTAATGCCAACTTAAACTTCTATACCTGAAAAAAAAACACTCTTTAGTATCCATTTATACGCTTTTGCAAAATCACGGTTCCGAACGTAGTCGGATACATTAAGAGCGATGAGAATTTATTGTCGAAAATCCAATCCTTGAAATACAGGATTCAACAGCAATATTCACAGAATAATTCTCAGAAGGTCTTCTCACCTTCAACACCACTCAGACACAATTATCGGTGTCTAAAATACACATATGTAAAAGATTATTCACAAGCAATCGCTCGTTCAACAGCCGAAGTAATCGCTAATCGCTTCAACAATCAGAGCAATACTAACTAATCGGTAGTCAAAACCAGGCTGACTCACTTCCGGCGACCATCTCTATTTATGTCCCTCGGGGATAATTCAAAACAAGTAATACCAAAAAAAATTCCTACTTAAATCAACAAAGAAAAGTTTTATTTTAGCTACTTTTTATTAAATAGTTACAATTAGTATAAATATGTATATACATAGGACAGAATCACAACATTAAGTGGTAATTAATTTTCATTAATTATCATTAAAGTATCGTATTGTCATCCAAAACAATCTCGTGAATATGAAATTTCAGTTCAACTGAATGCTGTAAAACGCAAGAAAAACCTTTTCAAGTCTTAACACAAGTCGCCAAAAGGGTCGCTAAGTCACCAAAAATGATGCCAACGTGGCTGTATTTGTAATTCTTTAAATAATTAGCTTTAATCAATTGATTTTTATTAATTATAATTAAACTATTGTATTGTCATCCAAAAAAAATAATCCTGTATTTAAAATTCCAGCTCAATCGAGCGCTTTAATGTATTTTATTAACGATTAAATATTCCACCAAGATAAATTTATTAACGATTGAAAATTCCACCAAGATAAATAAATAAATAAATATAAATAGAGAGTGTGAGCTGTATAATAGTAGGAATTGAAAAAGACCCGCTTGCGTCGTAGATCTTGAAATTCGTGGGTTTCTCTACTAATTTCTTGAGGAATCCAGAGGGTTCCGAGCTTGCCAAAATAGTCTCCAACATGGTCGCCCAGTCACCAAATTGGTCGCCAAGTCATCTACTTGGTCACTGAAAAAGACGCCAACTTTTGGCTCTATCGCCAAGATTTCGCCATTGAATCACCATTATAAAGTAAGGAACGGCATTTGCTTTTGTGAATATTGCATTTTTAACGTAAATTAAATCGAATTTAGAGTAAGATAAAAGCATTACACTGCCAAATACAAATTATTTACACTATTTGACATACAATTCGTAACAATATATTTCGAAAATGATTTGTTTCTTTCATTGTCACAGCTGACTTTGGAATTGGTGCTGGCATCGACATTTCACCACATCGTGTCGTCTTCCGTTCCATCCAATGCATTTATTATACAACATTTTTTAAAAGAATGTATTTTAGAAGAATGTAAAGGAATTATCACAGACTGTTGGACATTTACAAGGAAAAATTATATCACTTTGTTTACGCCAGGACGTACACTTGTTTCAACTGTGTTAAACATCCGCAAAAGCATTAATTCAAGGCAGATAATAACTGATTTATAAAGATGATAGCTCCTTCATTAACTTAGAAGTCTAAAACTAGAGAATTTTTTTTAATAAAAGAAGTTTAAATGAGAGAGAGAGAGATCGTTCTATTTATTACAAATCCACTTATTTTGTGAAATAAAAGTTCGTAATTGGCGGATATTGTGGTCAGTTGGAATAGCTGAGTAAAACCACAATGATCGTGCAATGGATAAAACAATCAACAATAATGATATGCAATTATTTGTTCTACCAAAGAAACAATTTGGAAAATTACACCACGTAAAAAATATTTGGTTATTATTCAACTTATAAAATCACTGGAACTCTTTAATTTTGTCTCATGCTCAAATGATATTTTTCTATTCAGAATATCACCTTTATTCCAGGAAATATTTTCTTTCTGCATATAAAAATAAAATTCTTAGAGTTTCGTTTTCTTAAAGTTTTTTCTTATTATACAGAGTGTTTTTTTCCAGATATAGAAGTTTAAGTTGACATTACTTTCCAAGATGGCGACCGATTTAACAGCTGTCAAGTGATTTATTCTCAGTTTGGTTTGGCAATTCATCAAAACGATCATCCAGCAAGGCGTAGATTCGTCGAATGGGCCCAAAACAAGATTGCCGTTGTTCCCGATTTTCATAAGCGAATTTTGTTTAGCGATGAAGCGCACTTCTGGTGAAACTACGTCCAAACAAAACTGCCGCATTTGGAGTGAAACTAATCCACAAGTGTATGTCAAAACACCGTTACATCCAGAAAACTGACTGGTGCGCTTTATGGGCTGGTGGAATCCTTCTTCAAAAACGATGAAGGCCACAACGTTACAGTCAATGGTGATCGGTATAGAGCCATGATTACTAACTTTTTCATTCCTGAATTGAACAATCATGATGTCCAGGAGCTGTGGTTCCAACAAGACGGCGCAACATGTCACACAGCTCGTGCCACAATCGATTTATTGAAAGACACGTTTGGTGACCGCCTCATTTCCCGTTTTGGACATGTGAATTGGCCTCCAAGATCTTGTGATTTAACACCGCTAGACTATTTTCTGTGGGGCTATGTAAAGTCATTGGTCTATGTGGATAAGCCACAATCGCTTGACCATTTGGAAGACAACATTCGCCGTGTTATTGCCGATATACGGCCACAAATGTTGGAAAAAGTCATCGAAAATTGGACGTCCAGATTGGACTACATCCGAGCCAGCCGTGGCAGTCCTATGCCAGAAATCATATTTAAAATGTAATGCCACAAGATTATCTTTCGAATAAAAAAAATTATGTCAATCGAATAATACATCGTTGTTTTATTGCAATTTAAAGTTCTATGCCTCTCAAAAAAACACCCTTTATATAAGATGGGAGTCGTTCTGTTCCAAACAGTGATTTCAAATTTCCCTTTTATTATTTTATTAACCTCTTAACTGGTTTGCCCGTACACCGTAAGGATTACCGAAAGCTGGCCACAACCAGTTTGCCCATACCAGTCGCTGTGCGGGATATTTTCTTTTTTTCTATGTTTGATTTGCACATATTATTAATTCTTTTGGTGAAATTACTAGTGCTAGTGTTTTTAAGAGATGCAGTTTGTCCGTGGTACTGAAATACTTCTCATCCGGGATTTTTTTTGTGGGGAAGGCGGGAATTTTTCATTGAAGGCAGGAATTTAAATTCTTGAAAATATTCGATTAAGAACAGGGATGGCGATGGAAAATATCGATTTTTTCTTTAACCTGATGAATCGATTCACAAAAAAAGTCTTACAGATCGATTTTTTAAATCGATTCGAATTGTAACCAGAAGAATGAATACAAACGATGGTCCCAGCATATAACAAAAATATCGATTTCATTTCAGGCGAAAGAACAAAATCGACTCGCGATTTTTTTTAAGTCTGCATTTATAATGTAAATGCAAATCCATTTAGTGAAAAACAAGAAAGTTACCATAATAAACGATCTCCTATCAGTAAAATCAGTGAATTTTTAAGTTCAGGGATTTCGTGACAATTACAATTATTTTTATTACCATATCAAAGTATCAAGTATAAAAGAAGACATTTATTTTCTAATTGTATTTGTTACATTAAAAAATTTAGAAAATAGATAATATAACTAATTGTTCCCAATGCTTAATATCTAAGCTTTTTTGAAAACAACAGTCTGTCAAGTCTACTGGGATCCAAGTGGTTCCGATCATCACTTGCGATGTTGCCGGCAATCGAAAAAAGCGCCCTCAAGGAACAGATGATCCCACAATACTCATACATATCATGACTATTGAATGAACGTGATAATAAATAGAGTTTTATTGTTAACCCTTTAACCGCCAATGCCGTATGCCAGTAAATTAACCCTTTAACCGCCAATGCCGTAATATAACGGGTTTTAAAGATAGTGCATTCAATTAATTGTAAATAATTTTACGATTTTTACCAAAACAGAAAAAAATCGAAAGTCGATTTTCTAGGAAGAAATATCAATTCACTGAATCAATTCAGTGATACACATCGATTTAAAAAATCGATTTTCTTTGGCCTGAGAAATCGATTTTTCGATTAATCGTTCTTAGATCGCCATCTCTAAACTGGGATTGATAAGACAGTGTACACTTTGTTGCTTGAGAAGAAATGAAAATGGAAAGATAATCCAAAAAAACCAATGTTATCTCTATCCCCAATGCAGTGTAAGACTTGGCATTAACATGCTTCGAATTATGTGTGCATACATAAATATGCACATACACACACACACACACACACAAAAGTCCTCAACCGTTTGAAAAGGAGGTACGATCATCAAATTTTCTTGTAAGAAAGAAATTATTATTTTTGTCCATAGCTGACGTGCAGTGTGTACTTGTAACAAGTAAACATTTAGAGGGTTTTGTGTTCCACAATTACAAAATAAAAAATAGTGGGAAATTAATATAATTTTTTTTCATTTTCGCATTCTGTTTAATATTATGTTTAGTTATATTCAATAAAAAAATGTGCCTTTTTTGGAACATTTTGGGCAAAAAAATTGACCGCTTAAGGAGTTAACCAATACCCCCCTCATAATATAAGAACAAATAGAACATAATAAAATCAGACGATAACGTAACGTACAGCAGTCGATTCAATAAAAATTAATCGGTACAACAATTAACCTTTCAACTGTCTAAAATGAAATAACTAATCTCTTGTGTCCTTTTAATTATTTGAATTTCCCCATCGGATAGGGAAGATGCGCTTAAAGTTCCCTTTCGTAGGGATTACCAAGAATCTGCCTTAATTTGATGGTGAAGACTTCTGAATAAGAAACAATGTCTAATATAAGAGTGCACGTTTAGAATAAATTAAATAGAATATTTATCTCCAGAAACGCATCTGTATAATTCATGTCCGTTAACCTTGGGTGTGGTGGAAACAAGAGGGATATACCGAATTGCAGTCGGTGCAACATTCTTTCTTGAGGCAAGGCAATCAGTTTCGTAATTCCAACCTCGACTTCTTTTATTTTTCTTTTGACGCACTGATTGTTTACTCTTGAAGGTGAAGTGGTTGTTTTTTCGGATAGTAGCTTTGACATGCATATTCTTAAAAAAAATTCAATGGAATTTTTCGATTTTTTTTATTTTTTTCATATTGTCTTCCGTATTCTTTCTCTAAAGTTACTTCGAGTTTTTCACAGGTAAACAAAAATGTTAAAAGCGGAAGTTGTTGAAAATTGAAAACTTTAAAAGCAATTTCATAGTTCGTACAACAATACCAGTTGTATGTTTTTTTATTATTGTTGCAATGAAACGAAACCTGTACAGCTCTATTGGCAAGCCTTCTTATTTATCCATTCATGCTTGATTTTTCTCCTCTGAGAAAGATTATTTTACAAGCGCTGACTTTTTTTAAATGTTCTGTTGTAAACAGTTTTAAAAAATTAAAAAGGGCCTGTATTGTATAATTTTTAGCAGTGCCGATTTAAACTCATTTTTCGAGCCCTGGGCGTCGAAGATCTACAGGGCCCCTTGGCACTGGTGGATCGAAATTTATAACCAGAAAATCTGCTAAGTCCAGCTTATCTGGGCCCCTAGGTGCCCGTCCCAAGCACCCAATGCATAAACCGCCATTGGGTTTTAGCACTGTTATCGAAATCTAATTCATTCCAGTCCATTTCACTTAGTTAAACACAGCATTGCACCAACGAGTATAAAATTATTTTGCGGAAACCAAGATCACTAACCCCTTCTCTGTCGGCGTCACATGGCATGCGACGCAAAGAAAAATTTTATTCTTGAAACTGAATTCATCGTTACTTACACGTCGTTTTAATTTCCGTGATATTTTTATATTTTTGAATATTTCTACAAGATGGCGCACCTAATATTACTTTCTTCGCAATTATCGCAGTGAGATTTCCTGCCTGGAACATAACACTAATAGCATCTAATGAATCTCGTGATATGCGTTAAAATTTCAAATAAAAAACATTCAAGGTATTTTTCCCATTTGTTATTAAAATTTTGTTTAACAAAGTAAGCAAAAAATAATTTGTAATACATAATTTCAGTTTTATGATAAACTAGCTGGTATACACGTTCTTTGTAAGAGTGAATTGAAAAATTAAACAATACGCAGATTGAAGGACAAAGAAGTGTTTTTAAAATTTTATGTGAATAGCTCTTTAAACAAAAAAAAAAAAGCTTTTTGCAAATCTCAGGTGAACAAATAAACCCTTATTTATTAACTTTTAAGTCTGTAGATCTAATAGCTCATAAAAAGGAGATTTTTTAAAATTTTATTTATATTTATATTTATTAATTTTATTTATGTATTTTTTTAAAACACTTTCCTAAGCTGATCTCTGCTCTGCAAAAGTAAGACATTGTTACACATTTTATGTAATGAACACTTAAAATAGTGTGAATAATTTATATCTGGATGTGTAATACATTAATATTACTTTCTGTTGCATTTATTTTATGTTAAATTTGTAATATTCGCAAGCAATGCCGTTCCCTACGTTATAATGGGGAATAAATAGAAACACAGGGAAATGTTGGCGATAGAGCCAAGTTGATATTATTTTTGGCGACCCTGTTGGCAATTTGGCGATTGATTGAATGTTGCAGAAGTTGATATGCTGTAGCGCCACCTGGTGGGGAGCTGAAACGAAGAGGATAGTACAAAAACTTTTTTCACAAACAAATACATATGCATGCCAATTTTCATAGTCATCGGTTGAACGGTGATGGAGTGATGCGATTTCATATATACAAATATCCATTTTTTTATATACATAGATGGGATTTTTACGATTGTAATGGTAAGGTACTATTTGTCAAAATATTTTTTAAACACATTATTGCATATATTTTTAAGCAAATACTTTGTTTTGTAGATATTTATCTTAAACATCTCAAAGCAGTAGAATTAATATATATATTATCACAATGTGATTTTTAAAATTTAAAACTAAGATGCATTCCAGGGAAAACTGGGGACCAGTGAACGGGGTGTCATATTTTTCTAACTATAAAACAAGTAAAAAATTGCTTACTGATAAAAATAATTTCATTTTTCTCTTTAAAATATAATATATATTAATTTTGTGCAATGAAAAATGATTTGTTTGGGTCACAAATACGTAAAAAAAAAATCAGACAAATAAAGGGTTAAACATAATACACAACCACATATACACAACCGCATAATACAAACATTAAACACAACCTAAGTAGAACAAAGATAAAAAAAAGTTTGAATTTTTTTTATTACAATGACATTGTCATAAAAGTTGCAGGGAATTTCTAAAAAGAGAAGTTGGTTGCCCTGCACGGAATTTAATTTTTAAGTTTCTTTTGTAGAACCCACATTGAGAAGCACGGTTTTAGATACTTGTGGTCATACAAACTCCACAGAGAACGCGAATCCATTTTTTACACACACTTAACTTTCTCTTAGAATCTTTATTTTGTCTCGTGGAACCCCTGGGTATATTTTGTAGAACCCCTGTGGTCTTCAAGCTGTGTTCCACGGAACACACTTTGAAGACCACTGCTGTAAATGATTCTGTATAAGAATCCAGATTTTAAACACAGCCCATAGCAAAGTTCACAACCTAAGGCATGTCATTTTCTCGCAACAGCTGTTTTTATCACGTATTTTGAAAAAGAAATTTCAAATTTTAATGCATGTGATTCACATGCGACGCAAAAACGCAATTCAACAGAAAAATAAGAATGACACGCAACACAAAAATAAGAATCAATAATATTTACGGTCTAAACAGATACGTGCTCTGAATTCTGCTTAAACATTCTACGACGGTTTTCAGAGAAATGAGCTGCTAGCATTTATACGTGATTATGAATATTTACAAAAAAGAGTGAAACTCGTAGGAGTTGTCGATTTAATATTGTAAGTCATTTTTTTTTTTTTCTCCCGTAGCGTCATCATATTCCAGTGTCCCTTGAGGAAAACCGAAAAAGAAGAAAGAAAACTTAAATTTATTCCATTGTTTTAATTAAATTTAATAAAGAAAAATATTTAGTTTTCTATACTTCTGTGTTAGCGCCATTTACGCATGCGCATTTACAAAAAAAAAGTGGAAAATGCAATGGATTTTACAATATTTTTATTCCAAAACAATTAGCGTATACTCTACTTAAAAGTTTTAGAACTTGGATAATCTTCGCCTTCTCTGATATCAAACCAGTTTTTCCTATTGTATTTTAGTAAACTACATTTTATTTAGAAGAATTTGAAGATCATTTTAATGTGTGTGTATTGATGATTTAAACAACGCACACATTATTAGACGTATACACTGTGTGAGAGGCTTGCACCTCTCTCTCGGGCACCTTAGATGTGTGGGAGGTAGGGAAGAAACACTCGACATAATCCAATTAATCTATTTATTTATCACACAAAGATCTGACACAATTTCAACTAATAATAGCAAGATAATGTCTCAATGCTAACCGCGAAAGTGGAACAACGACGGTAAAACGGGAACTATTAGGAGACTATCAAACTTGATCCTTATCTTAATAAATTATCTAACCTATCATCCGATTTAATCTAATATCAATTCAATCTCAGTGAACAATCGTCACTTTAAAACTTCTTTCTAAGGAGTTTTTAATCACAATAATTCAAATATGATACCTTCGGTAGCAATCTCACCTCTCTCTCTCTCTGATTCGAGTTTTTCTCCTCTCCTACTCTCTATTCAAGCTTCTCTACTCTCAAGAAAACTTCGACTAGATATAGTAAGTTAATTTTAATTTCACGATTCTCTTCTTTAGAAGGGTTGGTTGTGAATAGGGATTGCAATATCGGACCAAAAGTTCAACGCCGGTATTCGGCTTTTTAGATCTTAATACCGGGATACCGGTTTTAATACCGGTTGCAGAAGTTTTAGGAAAAGAAAGAAAACACAGGTGTTTCTTTGTTTTAGTTGCCAGTTTTGTTAGAGAGTGTAAATATGACAAAAAATTAATTTGTAATTTTTAAATTATAACAGTGTATAAAAAATCACGAAAAAGTAAAGGAAAATCTTATTTATTAAATCACAAAAAAGGGTCAGTCTGTAGTACTATTACAAATTTTTGAAGTGTGATCTTAAAGACGTAATGCATTAATTGTACTGGAGCGTAATTATGTACAAAAAATTACCAACTATCGAAAACGCTCTTTGGGTGGTGGTATTGTTAGCAATACGCGCGATTTATTTTTCCACGTATTTACCTGTAAATCTCTCGTCGGATGGTTTTGGATACAACTGATTTTTGTGTGGTATTTTGATTTTTTGAAATGTTTTTGGTTATCGCTAATTCTAATTTTTGTTCAACAGACAATTCCTTTTCACTATCAACATTAGTATCATCCTCATCTTCGATAACTGTACCGAATTCTTCTGAATGTGGATAGGTTTGTGGGCAAAAAATTTTAAGAAAATTTACTATAAACTTGATCAAATTTGAATTGGTAAGTCTCTTTTCTTCTTTTTCACTTTAATTTAAAAATCATGACATGTAAATACAAGTATAATATGCAAATACAATGTGAATAACAAACTCCTCGACTTAAAAAAAATATCGAAATATTATGCATTTTCTTCACAGATAGGAATATCACACTACGAATCCTGCGCATGCGCAGAATCCCTCTGAACTGTAATTGGATATATTTGGCCCGCCTCCTTGGATAATTCATATATTTTATCACTTCTCTTGATTGTACGATACAACTTTGTATTCAAAGTTTAATTAATTTCGCCCGTTAGGGAGACATAAAAACAAAAAAAAAAGTATACTATTTTGCTAGGTTGGTGATCCCTGGACATATAGTGGAGATAATTTAAAAAAATTCTAGTAAATACCGAAAAACCGGTATTTAAGCTTGTGAATACGGGTATCACAAAATTGTACAAATGTCTCGAATATCGGTATTCGGTATCCCGGTATTGCAATCAATAGTTGTGAATAACGTGAATTGATAACCGAAAGATTTCCCAAGAGGATTAATTGAAGGAACGCGTATAGATCCCTCACAACTGAAGAACCAAAATATTATGACCATCGATTTAAGACTATCTTTAGCTTGCATAACAACTGTAACGCACACTTTGATATAGATGCCACAAGTTTTTGTTAGAGGATTGGAGACAGGCTGTACCAAATATCTAAACAGGGGTCACGCATATTCGAGATATTCCGACATCTCTTTGATCTCTGAGTTGTGTTTTTATATAAAAGCCCAAATGTGCATTATTGGATTAAGATTCGGCGAGTTAGGTAACCCTGACATTATTTGAAATTCATCATTATGCTCCGTGGATCTCTCTAACACAATTCGAGCCTTGTGACATGTAGTGTTGTCCTGCTAGAAGATTCCATTTCAAGTTAAGAAGACAAAATACCTGTAGTTCGCAGCTTTTATAACCTTTTTTATAACTTTTTCAAAATGTAACAGATTTTCAGTTTTTTCAATCTTCTTAGTGTTTATCATTTCGAATTCTCCTTATGAAAATACTGAATGGTCGAAATTGTTAGTAGTAGTAGTAATATGTTTTAGAATCATCTCTTATGTAGATGCTATAATTTGATATCCCCACGATAAGACCTCCTAAACTTTAATATAATTGCATATTTTTCAAAACATTTCTATTGTTATTATTCGAGATTCATCGCCAGTATTCCTCATGTAGCTTCAAAGTACAATCTGTCTATCCGTTGTTATTATCAAACTGATTTATATTTCGAATAAACGTTTTTTCAAACTATTAAAATACATAAACATAGAGAATGCTTTCGTCATTCTTGAATTCTTAAGCCCAAAGAAGTAAACACTTTACGCAATGCCTTATATATTACTAGTCGGTCGAATCACTTGAGTAATCATCTGTAGAAGCGGTTTTTACACGCAGGTGAAACAAAAAATGGCGTCCGTTTCTTTGTGCTGGAAAGAAATGCCGCTTTTCTAGATGGATGTTTAATGGCAAATTGAGACATGATGTGTTTGAACAGAATGCTACAAATACACTCATATAAAAGAAGAATATTACTGTGTCGGGTTTTCAAAAGAGTTTTCTGGAACAAAAGAAGTTTAATTATACGTGAGAGTCGGGTATTATGGAATACCATTTTTATATGCATTTATAA
Organism: Trichonephila clavipes; assembly: GCA_019973935.1. Lineage (NCBI taxonomy): Eukaryota > Metazoa > Arthropoda > Arachnida > Araneae > Nephilidae > Trichonephila > Trichonephila clavipes. Next base: position 100,175 of record BMAU01015464.1, read on the forward strand.
AAATAACTTAACTGGTTTTTAATAAAAATCTCCCAAAAAATCATCATGGATATATACTATAAACGATTGGAAAGAATTATCACTTGTCAAAAGAAATAACATTTACCGTAAAATCCGGCGTATAACGCGCAATTTGAACACAAAAAATGAGATCGAAATATAAGGATGTGCATTTTACGCCAGGTATAAAAACGATAGCTTTGAAAATAACAAGAGATGAGCATAAAAAAAAATCTTACTCCTAAACATATCGAAATACTGTTTATTTAAAAGAAATGATATACCTTTTGAACTAAAAGAGTTCTAATTCTATAGAAATATACTATTGTTTCAAAATCTGGAATAAATGATTTCGAAACATAAGAACATTGTATACTATCATTCCAGATTTCTTCGTGAAAAACGAGGTGCGTGTTATACGTCGGATTTTACTTTTTTTTGTTGTTGTTATAAAAAAAATTATTTTAAAGAAACCGGATAAACTGAGGGCATTATGGAATAGTCGGGTAATATGGAATAGGGAGCTTAAACTAGTGGGAAACTAATTAAGACTTAATATAATGGAGTTACTTTTAGCTATAAAAGTACGTGAAAGTCATTTCTGTTTTGAGTTAGTTCATTTGCAAAAGTCACAAATTTAATCTTTCTCTGTTCCCGTACAATCAAGATGAGTCCACAGAAAACAGTTGAAGCATTGAATCCAAATTTCCCCTCGTAGCTCTTTGGAGAATTTTCCATTACAGAAGATACATTCAGCCCTCTTATTTTCTGTTTCTTTAGTTGATGTCATGAAGTCTATTACAAATTATATATCAGAATAGAACAATTCATTGTTGCCCGTAGGATATTATAAATACCTAGTATTCCATAACACTCGAAAGGTTATCTTGGATAATGGACCTTTAAACTGAAGGAAAAAAACATTGTCAGCTAAAAAACGACCACAGTATTACAAACTACAATCGTTTTAGTTTATATTATGCTTAACTTTAAAGTTCAAGTAGCATGTGTACTGGTAGGTTAAAATGTTTGAAAACTTACCTGCAGAAACTTTTGAAAATCGCAAAACACACTTTGTTCTGTTGCGAGTGATACGGGAACAAAATAAATTATAGTTTAAAAAAAAAAAAAACACACGCTTTTATAGTGTGTGTGTGTGAACCGAACTAAAAAGTGAAAAAATAATTCTTAATATAAGAATAAAATGATTAACGAGAAAATGTGAATGTCATTGTGGTAAAAGCGTGGGGTGTGCTTTGTACTACATTTTTACACTAATTCATCATTTCGGAATAGAACTGGTAAGAAATAACAATTAATATAGAGCATCCTACGCTTTACTCCAACAACATTCATTTTATCATTAATCATTTTATTCTTGTATTAAGAATTATGTTTTCACTTTTTATTTTGATTTACTATAAAAGCGTGTTTTTTAGTTTTTTTAAAAAAATTTCACATAAAGAACACTTTTTGTCTTATTGTTTATTAACCAGAAGTCTATTTTGGGGTTTTAGGGTTGCTCCTTATTCTTTTAGTTGCTAAATTTGGAATTAGTCGCCAAATCTAGAAATGGCATATGGAATTAGTCACCAAATCTGAAAATGGTTTATGCAATTAGTCGCCAAATCTACAAACGATTAATGAATTCGTCGCCAAATCTCGTAAATCCTTAATTATTAAAATCCTGATCATGACAATGAAACAAAATTATGAAATTTTTGTATTGTCATGGGTCTTTGACAAGTGTGCGAAATTTCGAATTAATCTGATTTTTTAAAGTGGGTAAAAATCGAGTTCAAAGATTCCATTACATACAAGTGAAACTTATAAAAGCGTGTTAAAATGACCAACTCTCACTGCAATGCAATGAGTCTTTCTTCAGTTGTTCAAGGTTTTCTCACGCATTAGCAGCTACAAGCGTAGTAAAATCCTCGGTATTCCATGTTTTACTCGACTATTCCATTATACCCGACTCTCCTCTATATGAGTGATTGATTGAAAGGTTGAAGGGGATATAGAGCAACACAGGCTATGATCCCTCCTCTATATGTGTGAAGAAGTCACAACAATGTCTTGTTGATGTATATGCCATGATAAAATTTTAATTCAGGCATTTTTAAAGGTATTTTTTATATGTTTATAATTTTAAAACTATGGAATAAAAAATATAACTATTGATGATGAATAATACCGGTATCCGAGAAGTATGACTACACTTTCAAAAATTAATTACAAACACAAGTAACATAAAAAAAATTTAAGTCAATTTCGACTTAGATAAACAAAGGAATTTTTTATTTTAGCTACTTTTTATTAAATCGTTACAATTAATATAAATATGTATATACATATGACAGAATCACAACATTAACTGGTAATTAGTTTTTATTAATTATCATTTAAGTATCGTATTGTCATCCAAAACAATAGTGTATATAAAATTTCAGTTCAACTAAAGGCTTTAAAACATGAGAAAAAAGCCCTTTCAAGTTTTGATACAAGTGACCAAAAGGGTCCCTAAGTCGCCAAAAACGATGCTAACGTGGCTGTGTTTGGAACTCTTTAAATAATTAGTTTTCATCAATTAATTTTTATTAATTATAGTTAAAGTACTGTATTGTCATAAAAAATAATCATGTATATAAAATTCCAGCTCAATTGAGCACTTTAATATATTTTATTAACGATTAAAAATTCCACCAAGATAAATAAATAAATATAAATAGAAAGAGTGTGTGAGCTAATAGTAGAGGAATTGAAAAAGACCCGCTTGAGTCGTAGATCTTGAAATTAGTGGGTTTTTCTACTAATTTCTAGAAGGATCCAGAGGGTTCCATGCTCGCCAAAACTAGTCTCCAACATGATCGCCAAATCACCAAAGTGGTCGCCAAGTCGCCAACTTGGTCATCGAAAATGACGCCAACTTGGCTCGATTGCCAAGATTTCACCAAGTTCCCATATAATAACCATTATAAAGTAAGGAACGGCATTTGCTTGTGAATGTTGCATTTTTAACGTAAATTAAATCAAATTTAGAGTAAGTTAAAGGCATTACACATCCAAATACAAATTATTTACACTATTTAAAATATATTTTACAAACGATTGAAAATTCCACCAAGATAAATAAATAAATAAATATATAGAGAGTGTGACCTAATAGTAGAAATTGAAAAAGAAAATTAAGTTATTCACTTATAGTGTTTTTTTATATTTCATAAAGAAAACGCTAAAGTTTTTTTTTACTATATTTTGCTGCACTATTCCAATATGCACTCTAATAGCTGCGAGCAAACATCGAGTTCATACGAGATTTTAGCCACGTTGTTTGAAGCATTGCACAATCAACAATCCGAATGGCTATTGTAATTCGACCTTTCATTTCATCAGTGTTAAACATCGTAGGTTGGTAAACAATGTTTTTCACGTATCCCTACAAATGTGTTATGTCTAGAGAGCTAGGTGGCTACTCTATTGGACTTTCTCTTTACAATATCCGTGAAGATAATGTCGAAAAATAATGCATGATGAGTAATTCATGTTGTCATGATGCACTTTTTTGGAAATAAAGTTTTAGATAGAAAAAAAATGACGAAACACTTACTTTCGGAACCTCCCCCCCCACCTCTTATATGATATATCATTTTTATACTCTTATTATACTGCATTATAGAAAGTCAAATTAGTTTATACAAGCCACGTTTTTCTAAATAATTTCTTAAATTATATATGCGCAACTTTATTAATACGAACAGTTTCTGTTTATCAACTTATTAGGCTTAGCTTAATTTTTGATCAAGGTATCCAACTACGTTCGGAACCGTGATTTTAAAAAAGCGCATAAATGGATAATTTTCATGATATTTAGCGTCACTCAGATTAGAACACATGCATAAAATTGTTTTAAGGACATTTTGACAAAAAAAATTTATTTAAATACAATATTTTGGCAAAAAATTAACTTAATCTAAATCTTATACTTAATTAAAAAAATCTTTTTTCCAAATGTTCTCCTTTTGTGAAAAATGCTTCTATTAGAATAATATTTTGCCTGTATATAGCACAGACCTCTGTACAGAGGCTTAACTAGAATTTTTGAAACATATAACTTAGAAGTGGGTTTATTCATATTTTACGACAACAGAGGGGAGTAATTTTAAGAAAAAAACGCGAATAATTATTTCAATTGGTGGTAGCTCTGAAAATAATGTGAATTTTTCAAAAATTCTAGTTGAGCCTCTGTACAGAAGTCTGAGCTATATACAGGCAAAATATTATTCTAATAGAAGCATTTTTCACAAAAGGAGAACATTTGGAAAAAGATTATTCTAAGTTAATTTTTTGCCAAAATTATTTAAATAATTTTTTTGTCAAAATGTCCTTAAAACAATTTTATGCATATATTCTTATCTAAGTGACACAAAATATCATGAAAATTATCAATTTATGCGTTTTTGAAAATCATGGTTCCGAACGTTGTCTGATACCTTAACTTAATTTTCCTGAGTTCTAGAACTTACACAATTGCACAAGATGGTGAAAGAACTATACCGTTATTTTTTCATTCCGCTCTCTGACAATCTGTAAAAGTGAGGCACAACGAATGTAAGCCTTGAAGTAAACAAAACAATAAACAATTTCCTCGAAGTGTTGAAGGTAAATGCAAGATGAAATCGTGAGCTTACAAAACTTTTCTAATTTTAAATTCGATGTTGTCCGAGTTAATTTTGTGTCAGTTGTTGAAACAGGAAATGCAATATACTTTTTACTGTAATTATTTTCCCTTTTTATTGAGTCTTAGAACACAATCACAAAGTTAATTGCAACATTCAATTAATTTCAGTTCTAGATATAAGGGTCATTCAAGTAAAATGTAGACCAGTAACTGAAAAATTGCAGATACTTTACAGGGAAATAAACACTAGATAAATCCGAAAGCACAGTAATGAAGCCTTGATAGAACTTATAGGTAAAAATAGGCAAATATATTAACGAGTTTCTGGTATTTTTAATATCTTACATAAAGATAGACGAAGGGCTGATGAGGCCACAACTCTTTCACAGCTTCATCCACCATTTGATTGGTGGAGCGCTAAATTTTTAGAACCTCTTTCAAAAGACCAAATACGAGGTATTAAAAAAATATTAGATCCGAAATGTAGGGAGTGAGTGAGTGAATATTAACGTCGCACTGTTCAGCTACACGAGGGCTTTTGGCGACTGACCAAGTAATTTTGAACCATGGTCAAGTGACGTGGACGACACCTGAGCTGGCACCCTCTTTCCTATCTACCACACCACACCAACGGGAGGACGTTTCAGCTCTCGACAGATTTAACGTGCATCGCTGCCCTACACGGCGGGTCTTTAGTGGTACTGGGCTCGAACTCATGACATGCCTGCCATGGTCCGATACCATAACCACTGGGCTACCGAAGCCCTCCAGAGTGTAGGGAGGGTGATACAGTACTTCACAGAAGAAAGAGCGTAAAGAGCTCAGTGATCTTTTATCAATCTGCGAACTTGTTTTATTTCGAAGCAAAATCACGCTATGTGACACTTTCCATAGTTACATCTTTTTATTGGTTCTTCGAAGGCTCTGTAAGATTTCGTAATAACTTAGATTAGATAGTGGCATTGATTGTGGTCAGTAGGGTAAACCCCTTTTAAAAATCGATTTTGAGTTTTTGTTTTTTCTGAAATCTACAAATCAAGATCCTTCTAATGATATAACATACAAGCCATTATATGAATTAGAAGTATTTTAAAATGATTTTTAAAAAATAATCATTTGATTTACCATGCCCATTTTGACAAATAGAAATGTAAACATTGCCTTTTTAAAATTGGGGAAAAGCTGCAAAGCCTCGATTAATTTTTATTTTTTAATACCCAAATTAACTTTAGATAATTGTATAACTGCAACTGTTAGATTTGCTAAAAACCTTTGGAGGCAATTTCAGATTTTCATGTGGGTTTTAATAAATGTTATACTTAAAATGTAGACATTTTTTACTGAAATTTAAGTCTTTTCTTTAGTTTAAATTCATTTTTAATTAGTTATTATTACACTGATTACTAAATCTTCGCGTGTTTCAGTAAAGTGTTAAAAGAAAAAAAAATTAGGTTATATGATTGTAACCAGGTGAGAAATACATACGTAATGAATCTTAATTTTATAACTGAATAAAGCGTAATGAAGATAATTTGTGATGGAAAATAAATAGGATAATACTTTTACAAGGTAAGATTTTTTATAAGAATTGTTTTCGATATGTTTTTTTTTTAAATTGTATAAATGTACTCTGTTTCTTAAATGCAATTGTGTATACTGAAGTGATATTTTTGAAATATTCTTAAGCAGATATTATAATAAAAAATGACAATTTTCAATAAATTCATAATAATCATATTTGCTCGCTCAACTAAAAGTTTGTTTTTGAAAAAATTAATTAATATATTTAAAAAATTTCACTTCAGTATAAATATAAATGTATAATTAATACATATAGTCAAAGTTTTGAGTTCATATGTTTAATAGTTTCTGAGATAAAGGTATGAGATAATACATCAAGTGTGATGTTTGTTGCCTTTGCGAGAAGCTTGTTACATACATAAAAATACATAAATTTCATGTTTAAAAACATAAAAATAGCTTTATTTTGGCTGTTTTAGAAAGAATTTTTCCAGATTAGAGTAATTTTTGAAGTTTAAACCTTAGAAAATGTCTGCAACAACAAAACCAAATGATAACTTTACAAAATTCCAGCGAAAACTTTCAAAATGTCGTATATAATCAGGTATTTTTTATAAATACCATCTCAAATTCATACAAAAACCATATTGATATATTTTCACATTATATTTATGTTGCTTTATGTTCAAATTTGATATCTGTAAAGCATAAAAGCTACTAATTCTTCAAAAATTGATACAGAATTGAGAAAATTGATGTAATACTAGAAATTATCTCGTTAAAAAAAACTGAAAAATGCTATTCTTGGCACTTTAAGACTTTTTTCTTTACTATTTTATGCAAAATAAATTGCAAGGATGCTAATGTTCAATAAAATGGGACAAATACATGTTGTAATTCATTATTTTTGTGATAAAGTGGCACTTTATAGTGAAAATTCAATTTTCTCAAAAATGATGTTTTTAAAACTGTTTTCATGTTTTTCTCAGAATATAATGTATGAATGTAATGAATTTCCCCCCTCATGTTACTTATATGTAACTATATATATTCATGTGAGTGTTTTGGGGATTTTCCCAAAATATTTGACTGGAGTCCATATATCTCGTGACAAAAAATGTCAATTTTTTTAAAAATTCATAGTGATATTTTTATGTTACATGTTTTTGAGAAAACTAAACAATATATTTTAAATATTTCACTTAATTGCAAATATTAATGCTTATTTATTGTTCAGACAAGTTTTTAAGCTTTAATAATTCAAAAGTTTTTTAATAATAGGTAACTAACAACAACTCAGGTGTGTAATGCTTTTTGACGTTGCGAGAAGTTTGTTACATGCATAAAATTACACCAATTTCATATTTAAAAACATAAAAACAGTTTTATTTTTGACTTTTTTAGAAATCCTTTGTACAGTTTAGAGAAAATTTTGAAACTTTTAGAAATTGTGTTTGCATGGAAACATACAAATCCATAGTTAAATTTTTCTAGCGTCGTAAAATCACATATTCCCAAATCATGACTTTTACATAATGATACATGTTTACATTATATTTTTGATGTTATAAGTCAAATTTGATGTTTATAATGCATTGAAGTTAAAAATTCTTCACAGATTGTTACATAATTTGTGAAAATTGATGCAAAAAGCTAAAAAAATCTCGTTGAACAAAAACTGAAAATTACTATATATGTATTTTCTAAACATTTTAAGGCTTTTTTGTTTCGCATTTTATGTTTAAAAAATTAAGAAGATACTAATGCTTAATAAAATAGGACAAATACATGTTGTAATTCATTATTCTTGTAATTAAGTGCCTTTTTACACTTAAAATGCAATTATCTTAAAATGATTGTTTTCAAAGTGCGTGTACCTTTTTAATAGAAAATAATGAATGAAACTACTTGTAATTTTTACTGCACATAAATAATATGTAACTATATATAATAGAGCTACTTTCTTGGAGATTTTCCCAAAATATTTTGCTCAGAAGCAGTTATCGTAAAAAAAACGACAATTTTCACAAATTTCAAAGCGATACTTTTACGATGAATTTTTTTAAAAAAAGTAAACAATATATTTGAAACATGTTACCAATATTTAAACAAAAAAGCCTAATTATTATACAGCCAAAATTTGAAGTTTTTATATTTAACAATTTCTGAGAAACAGGTTTCTAAAATAGCTCAATTTAACATTGTCCGTATAGGGCTTACCGACTACTCTTAGACGAACGACAACAGTCAACACGAATCGGGCTGACAAATGAATAGAGATTACAGTCGAACCTCTATATGACAAACCTCTATATTGCGAGTTTCCTGGAACCAAGAACATTTCACGATTTCCTTCGTAAAATAACCTCTCTATTGCGAAGTGTATTTTCTATCTAGCGAACTTTTTCTTTTGTGATTCAATTTTTTTCTTCCTATATTTAAAGTATTTCTGAACATTTCAAGTTATTCTCTCTTTAACACATTTTATGGATGTCATAAATCTTGAACTGGTTTCATTAGATTTTAAGTCGCCGAGAGCAATAGAGTTCTGGACATGCAAGAAGTGCAACCTGTAAACGCCTTGTCCAGTTCACTAGAAACATTTTCGATATCCCCTTTCACCTCAGTGGAGTTGTCTAGTTTCTCAGTGTTCTGGTTATAAAATAATGTATGTTTAATACTACATGTATGCTTTCAATTATACAAAATGGCCTTAAAATTTATTAATTTTAATATAAAATTATTTCCTTAATATAGAAAATACAGAGTATTCGACATTTTTTTTCTTGTTTTCTTTGCAATTTTTCTTTCTTTTTTTGATGGGTAAGATATATAAAATAAACATATTTTAATTTTAAAAAAAGTGTGAACAATTACTTTTTTTAGTATATAGTGTTTATGAATTTGAAATTGTATTTTATGTGGTTTATAAAATATATTGAAAAATGAACCTCTATATAACTAATTTTCCATATAGCGAACATTTTGACTTCGTTATATAGAGGTCCTACTACATATTATTTTACAGAAAGGTGTGAATAATTACTTTTTTAATTATATAGTGTTTATGAAATTAAAATTTGTTTTATGCGGTTTATAAAGAAAATTGAAAGATAGCCTCTATATAACGAATTTTCCATATAACGAACTTTTTTAGGGATTTATTGCCTTCATTTTATAGAGGCTTGACTGTATTTTTAAAATTGCATCAGTTCAAATTTCTATTGTTATGCTACATCTGTACTTTATAATTAATTTCCCATTCGTCAAAACAGTTTGATGTATTTTTATACATTGTTCCAATAATTTAATTTTAACTTCTCACTTAGATTTAGGCTTAGATAAAACTAATGTTAAAAGTGGGTATTTATGTATTATACCGTCGACCATTTCCGCCAAATCAAAAGACGTCACCGATCAAAAAAAAATTGTTGCCAAATGTTGTCATCGTTATTATGGTTGTCTACGAACATACGTTGTAGCGTTTTCCACTGTAGGCAGTATATTGTGGCATTTGGCGACATATTTTGAATTGACAAAATTGGTTTGAATAAAGTCGCTAATGCCTTGAATTTATTTAAATAAGTCAAAATAAATCTTTCATTTTAAAAACTTAATTCTTATTTTATCAATATCGTTTTTAATTTTGGCGTGACTATGGCTCTAGAATTCTATTTTTATGCTAATCCTTAGTGTAAAAATTAACAATGTTAAATTAAGTTACTAAATCAGACAAATATTGTTTGATTAGTAATTGTTCTTATTATAAATATTAGAGCTTTATATTATTTGAAATTAAATATAATATGTCTTGCAAATTTTCTTATTTCCCTTATTCGGAAATTTTAAAGATACCATCAATGGATCTGTGTAAACATGCTGAAGGTCACCTTATAGAGTTTAAACTATTTATTGAACAATGGCGGCACCAAAGCGTAGCACAATATTTACGTTTATTTTACTGTAGTAAAATGGTTTAAATGAAAATCTCTAAACAAATTTTTACTGTCGGTTTTCCTTTGTAAAATATATAATGCTTCGTCTCAGGAACAGAGTTTGCATTTGAAGTTCTTAAATTGACGATCTTGATGAATTTTTGGTTCCAATGATTACCAAATTATAATAAAAGGAAATGTCAGTCAAGTTTTGTTTCGTAAAAAATGATATTTATAATAGGAAGTGATCATTTCAGAAATATTTATTTTGTGATAAAGTTTTTAAAAGACATTTTTTTTGTGTATACGTGCGTGATTATCGCTTTTTGTAAGCTCCCAAAGTAAGTACAAAATTTTGGGTAAAAAGCTTAAGAAAAGTTTTTAAAGTATTTATTTTTCATCAGATTAGGGGGTGGGGTACGCAATGTCCACCTAACGGTGGACCAACCTCCGTTGTAGAAATTGTACAACTGTTCATACTCATTGCTCAAATTACAAAACTGTGATTTACATGTGCATTACGTAGTTCTATTTATTTGTTTCTTTTTTTTTTTTCGCAATGTTCGTTCTTGGCACTCCTCTTTAGTGAAATTCATCACTGAAACTGGATCGCTCGACACTTCATTGATAAAGTTCTAAGGTTTTCATAAACCTTGCAGCTTCCTGAGAAGTTGAGTATTTAGTTTCTTTGTTGGTTCATAAGTCTTCGTATTTGACTTCCTTTCTTCTCGCGGAACGATTTCAGTCCAGGCAATCGTTGCGATATTTTTATACGAGAGCTTGCAATAAAGTACTATCGCAACTGTATTGTCCACTTTATATGAAACGAAGCGCATGGTTGCCACTTTACCGCACCCCACACATGCGAAATCGGGTTTTCCAACTTGACGAGTTATCTTGAACGTTGGCAGTGATGCGATAGTGCGTAATACATTTATTACAGCATCACGAACATTTTTTTATGCATAGAGAGGTGTATATTTTAGCTCATAAATAGTTCACATTTAGATTATTTGCATCAGCTAATTTTTTTTTTTTATTATTTTTATTTAAAGATAGTTGATCCACATTCACTCGATTTTTCTTTTTTTTTTGTTTGTTATCGTATCTGTTTTTACTACCCTTAGCGTTTAAATTGAGTGTTCTGTACTAGAATCATATTGTTCCATGGCATCGATGAATTTGTATAAATCTCCATGTAAGTATCGTTGATATTTTAAGAGAATAAAGCTTAACATTTCTTACAGAAAGGTTTCCTATTTTCATGTGCTTATAATTTTTAAAACTATGATTACATTTGAAATATTTTACTCTTTTTTGAAACCTCATTCCTTTATAGAAGATGTGTAAAAGAAGCGAATTATTTAATTTAAACAGACATTATAATAAAAGCAACACACACCTTTATTTTACTTTCAATTTCAATTGGAAGGTTGTTTAAACCAAGGAAAAAAGCGGTCAACTTACTTATTAACCTAAATATCTATAACAAATAATAGGATTACTTATCTTTCGCTAACAAAGGGAGGATTCGACTAAGGAAATTCATCTGGGGACGAGGCTTTGTGTAAATATACATAATTAGTATATAAGGTGTTCAACAATTACGTCAATTTGTGAGAACTCTCCTGGATTCCCGCACGAATGGCCAGTCAATTCGGAGAAAATGGCCTTCGAAATTCATACTTAGCTTTTATACAATAAAATTTTAATTAACCGCAGCGATGCAGTGAGAATATCACCTGGATGTCTGTAGCTCTCTCTCCAGGTACATTATTATCAATAATAACAGCTTGTGTTTCCAAACTTTCATGAATAAAAACCGTACAACAGCTGCTGAGGTGCTAGCGCACTTGCATTCCATGAGGTAGGTCAAGGATCTCTGCATTTTTAAAATTTACTTAATTATTTTAACAGTAAAATGAATTTATTTAAAAAATGCTTATTAAATATTTACATAATTATTTTGTATATAAAAACTTAAACAACTACTATGATTATATAAATATTTATATTATATTTTATAAATATATTATAATATTGCTAATAAATAATAGCATTTGTTATAAAAATATATTATATTAAATATTAAAGTATATTCTATATAATTGTTTTTTTATTTTAAAAAGTAAAACAATTACAAATAGTTTCCAAATTTGTGAGAACTCTCCTGGGTTCCACTTTGGACACTAAGATTGAATTGAGGCAAAGAATTATCAGACGCCATTTTCAGAAAAACAAATTATATTTATTCACTTAGTTCAAATATCAACCTTCTAATTACAAATATTTAACAATATGTCTACGTCAAAGGTATTTACCTTTACTATTAAATTAAATTACGAAATATGAAATTAATCAGTTACTAAGCTCAATATCGAACGGGTTTACCGGAATAGGAGGTCTCAGAAATACACCCAACTTGAATTATTAACAATCATTAAAGATTAACTAACTTTATTATCTATTAACGCTTGTGGTCAGACAGACTAAGTTAGAATATATCACCTGGATGTAATGTCGTTCTCTCCAGGTAGATTAATCTTTCTAAGGCTACTTCACTGATTAATAACAGCAATACTCTAATCTCTTAATCCACTTGAATCTTCCTAACCTCGTCACTACTACTCCTGGCTCAATCACCTTCTCCGAGCTAACTTACAACGCTCTCCTTGAATACCTTATTTGATTTGCATATCCCATTTTCTTTTCTTTTTTAAGAGCTGTTTATCTTCTTTGAATTTTTCTCAGGGTCTGGGTTTCGTTTTTTTGTTTTAATAAAAAAAACTCTCATTGAAATACAGCAAATAAAACAAAAATGTTTTTTTTTTTTTTTAATTTGTTTTTGGGATCAAAGATAGTTATTTTTTGATGACAGAAAAAGCCAGATAATAAACATAAATTATCTCAGTATTTGTTGTGTTGGAAATATACGTGAATTTACAATCCCTAAAGATGCCTAAGAGTATTAATGGAAAAGTGCCGTAAAGATTCGTCACAAATTGTATAACAGATAGTTTTATAATGTATAAAACAAATTGTAATATTTTATTAAATATACATTTGTTATTTTATAATCAATATAATAAAATAACATATGTATCTTATATTATTATTTATTTAATTATTTTATAATTATATAAAATATTTAATAAATCTTTTTCAATAAATTTATTTAATTGTAAAAATAATTGAATAAATTGCAAAAGAAACAGCGAGTCGAACGCATGACTCGAACCCTGATGCACCGCAGGTGCGCTGTCTCCTATGCCACTGCATTGCTACAGCTAATTAAAATTTTATTGTATAAAAGCAAAGTATGAATTTCGAAGGCTATTTTCTTCGAATTGACTACCCATTCGGTGCTATTACATTGACGGTTTAACACCGTATAGGAGTATTATTATTACACAAAGTCTTGTCCATAAATGAATTTTCTTAGTCGTGCCCTCTCCTTGTAAGATCTGAAGTACTGTAACTCATCCTCACTGGACGAGATATCTTGTTTAGTAAGACGTAAGATCCTCTTTCTAAATTTCCGAGGACCTTGATTATTAACTCTAACAATTTAAATTCCGTAGCAGCCTAATGACCATCGACCACTCTAACACTTCGCTAGAGTTTAAATAGCACCTGTAATTTACACAAATCACGGCTCTTCTACGGGAAGCGATTTCATAAGCATTCAACAGTTGAGGAATATTTTTTCCAAGAGGATTAATAAAAATCATGGAGCTTTCAAGCTTTGGCTTCAGCATGACAATAATCGTCAATCTCTCTTTCTAATTTCCCTCTTCACTTGATTTTGAATAGCAACTCTCATTAGCCTTTCCTTAGTGGTTCCTTTCAAGAAAGCGGTTTTATAATCATACAATGTTTAAAAGGAATTTACCTGAGAGAATTAGAACGAATCGAGAATAGAACCCGTTCTTACAGACTTACTTTTAATTTACTTTTACTCTCGAGGAAAAATCACATTCCATTCTTGCTAAGTAATACGCAAAGGAAAAAAACCCCAGAATTTTGATTAAAACATATTGGAGATCGCTTTAAAGAAATAATACAAAGAAATAAAAAATTAATCATATTGAAGTCACTGGAGTTATTGTCAATGCACAAAAAATTAGCTAATTCGACAATTTTCACATATTAATCCTTAATTTTCAAAGTTATTTTCATTTTTGTTCTGAGAAAATCTCTGTTCGAAAATTTATTCACCGTTAGCATCAACAGTTACCTATGTGTAATAATTTAATGGTTTATGTCAGTGCTTCACAAAGTTTCAATATTCGCGACCCAATTTTCAATCATAATTTTCATCGCGCCCCCTCATACAATAACAATGTATTGAATTCATTAATATTATACTTTGATGCTAAAACTACGGTACGACTTTAACCTCTTATTAACTCTAACAATTTAAATTCCGTAGCAGCCTAATGACCATAAACGTTTTGCTCAGTGCCACCAGCGTATATAAACGTTTTGCTCAGCCAAAACGTTATTTTCCCTGGACGTTATATACGTCTTTCCAAAGTATAATCTTTTCTGTGCACTGATATCTATAAAATCATTCCGAAGGCTTTGGAATGCAATAAAGGACCTTGACAATGTTTACGAAGGATTTACTTTTTTCAGATTATTTGATTCTTTATTCCTCCCCACCCCCATACATCCCATTCGCACGCCGCCTATGTGGAAAACGGTTGGGATTGGGAAGAGAATTGCGTAACTTTTAATCAGCTGTTCAAGAACTTATTATAAACCGTACAAATGATCAAGATAAGTGTTAATTTTTGCATATAATCTATAAATGACAATCCCATGGGGTCACTGGTAATTAATTAAACTTGTCCTTAACTTAGTATTGTTAAATTAATTATAAAATACTTTGTGTAGCATTGATACATTTAGAAATGTAATATGTCAGTGTAAATGTGTATTTTATTTTTTACTATGCCAGAAAGTATATTATTCACTTTCTGTACATTAATAGTTTTTTAAAAATATTCTTTTGTTTTTCGACTTTTCAATATGCTGGCGCCCACCTCGTAGAGTTGTCACGCCCCCTAATGGGGGGGGCACCCCCCAGTTTGAGAAACGCTGGTTTATGTTGATATAGAAAAGAAAGTAATCTTTTCTGATAACTAAATGTCCTTTTAAATAGCTTTGTTATACAGTTGGGTTATTAGACGAATTCAGTGTGAAAGTTTTTAAACGATAACCAAATGAAAAAAATATATATAAATTATTGGGAATGCTTTTTTAAAGCCAAAATTGTTGTGTGAGTGAATGCAAACGTCGCACCGTGTATTAAGTCCAAAATTGTGAATGTTTTTACAAATATCAGAAAAACATTTAAAAATGTTATGTACCCAATTGAACTCAACTCGGAAATGAGAAATATTGCGTGTTGTTTTTACATTTATAAAATTTTAAATAAAGTAAATGAGCAACAACTATTTTTAATTCGAAATATTATTCGCTTTATAACGTTAGAAAATAATAGTTCTTAAAAAAAAAGTAACAACTAAATCCCATGCTGAAACATATTGTTGAACTATATAATATTGGGGGAAAATGAATTTATTGAGAAAACTAACTTATTCAGTAGTAAAAAAATAAGATTTTCCGGGTATGTGAGAGTGATATATGTTTACGCTTCGATATAAGCTTAAGATAAACAGAATTTCATAAGTACACCTGCTTTATCAATGAACTCTTGTTTTTCATTGAATAAACACATCTTCAAACTACTATAACCTCAAAACACCTGTTTTACATATATTATATTTAAGTCGGAAGTGCCGATAATGTTCTATCAGTATACAAAGAAAATATTTTTGAGGAAAAAGTATTTTATATTTATAACAGATGCTTATGAATACTCTTCCTACACGCAAAAAGAAAAAAATAGAAAAAAAAAATAACAAACTCTTCGTATCACTTAAAAATAAAGAGAGAGAATGAGATCAATACATTAAAAATAAACTTAAATCCCCCCAAAAAAAAAAAAAACTTGCTTTGAAATCAATGACTTCATAATCTTTGGAAGAAATTAAAAAATTTTGGTTTAAAATGACATGATTCTAAAATCACTATTATGTAAAAGTCATAATTTGATTTTTTTATTGACATTTCGTACCTAAATAACATAACGGTTGTTAGCAAATTAGCAATTCTAATATATATATATATATATATATATATATATATATATATATACTAGAGGACCCGGCAGACGTTGTCCTGTACACACATCTTAAATTCAAAAATTCCAAATTTTTATGAATAACCTTTAACAATCTGAACTGTTTTGAGTAAAATTGAGTAAAATTTCAAACACTAATCACATCTGAATGTAATAATTTAATTAACACACGATTTATTTCAACAAAATAATAACACGAAGTGACAAAATATTTTCCTAAAATGATCAAAACACCAAATGTTGGGACCAACTTGAATTATAATAAAAGATTTTTGAATATTCGATACTGCGATCGTAGCGCTAGTCTGCCGAATCCAATGTAAAACATTCCGAGATCAAAAATTTGTAAATAAAAAATTAATTAAATAAACATTTCTAAACCATTCTCGAGTCCAAAAAATCGATCCAGCCGTTTAGGAGGAGTTCAGTTACATACACACGCACCGAAGAATTACATATATAAAGATTATTTGAAAATATATCAAAAACGCTAAAAAAGCGTGAATCGTCTGCCTTTTCGAAACAATAAAGACTGGGTTTGGCCAGTTTGGCTGAAAATCAATTTTCGACGCCAACTTACGTCTTTTTCAATTCCTACTATTAGCTCACGATCTCTATAGATATTTTATTTGTTTGTTTATTTATTTATTTTGGTGGAATTTTCAATCGTTAAAAAATACATTTTAAAGCGCTCAATTGAGCTGAAACGTAATGTACATGATTATTTTGGATGACAATACAATAACTTTTAATTATAATTAATAAAAACTAATTGATTAAAACTAATTATTTAAAAAATTACAAATACAGCCACGTTGGCGACTTAGCGACCCTTTTGGCGACTTATGTCAAAATTTGAAAAGGTTTTTTTCTCACGTGTTAAAGCATTCAGTTGAAAGGAAATTTTATGTACACGATTGTTTTGGATGACAATACGATAGTTTAATGATAATTAATAAAAATTAATTACCACTTAATGTGATTCTGTCATATGTATATACATAATTATATTAATTGCAAGTAGCTAAAATAAATTTTTTCTTGGTTGATCTAAGTAGGAATTGATTAAAATTTTTTTTATATTACTTGTTTATAACAATAGCGTTGTTAGAACAATGCAGGTGAATGTTGAGTTGTATTTTTTGAAAGTTTTTAATTAATATATTTTTAACTAATTGCGATATCGGACCGAATTGTGAATCTAAACCATACTCGAATTTACTTGAACCCACACAAAAAATTTCATCGAAATCGGTCCAGCCGTTTAGGAGGAGTTTAGTGACATACACACGCACAGAAGATTTATATATATATAAATTATATATATATACTCAGGAACATCGAAAATAGCGACCCAAGAAGAAAGCATCGGATTGAAATGAAATTTAATACACATAATCACACAGATGAGAGATTCCCTTGATCTCAAAAACAAGACAATTAAACGAATACATTGTGTGCAATGATACAAATACTGGACAATTTCAATAGCGCGTTGGACCACCTCCAGCTGCAATACATGCCACCACACGGTCCGGCATTGAGTTGATTAGACACCTTATGTTGTCCTGAGGCAGATAGGCCCACAAACTTTGAACAGCCAACTCTAAATCATGTACAGAGTGACACGATGGCATCTGCCGTTTTAGCTGATCCCACACGTGCTCTACAGGGGACAAATCGGGGGAGCGGGCTGGCCATGGAAGAGTCTGAAAGTGACGTAGGAATTTTTGAGTAACTCTTGCTGTATGCGGACGAGCATTATCTTGCTGGAAAATTGACCCTGGGAGACCAATTAGGAAAGGTCCTACATGGGGTCGAAGAATATTATCAACTTAACGTTGGCCCGTTAAGGTTCCACGCATCACAATTAAAGTGGACCGGCTATCATAGGCTGTGCCTCCCCCAGACCATTACACCAGCTGTGCGGGCAGTGTGACGTAGAACAGTGTGGGGGGAATTGTACCGCTCACCAGGGCGCCTCCACACCCGTACACGGTTATCATCTGTCCCCAAAACTAACCAGAATTCATCACTAAACACAACCTTTTGCCAATCTGTGATATTCCACATTGATCTGGCTTGGCACCACTGTAGACGCAGTTTCCGATGTTCCGGTGTTAAAGGGAGTGCACAGAAAGGGCTCTTGGATTTAAGATTTGTTTCTGCAAGGTGTCTGGAAATTGTTTGTGAAACAATTGCTACGCCTACGTCTGATCGTATCGTTGAACGAGTCACTGTGGGGTCCACAAGTGCTTACCGCACGATCCTTCGATCCTATCTCCTTGTGGTCTTCCTGGTCGCTCCAGACCCGGTTTTCCGCGCGTGGGTACCTACTCGTTTCCACAGCTCCCAACAATTTTTAATGGCACACTCCGAACGATCCACCTGGCCAGCATCACGGTGCGTTGACCAGCCTGCAGTTTTCATCCCGATGATCAGGCCTCTCTCAAACTCGCTTAACTGTGAGAAATTTCTTCTAGCACGTTTACCTGGCATGTTTCGCGTACCAAAGTCTTCCTACAATCGGCGGGTGATCGTCACGTTTATGAATCTTCGAATTTGCGCTGGCTTATATAGCACCCTCTTCCTGATTGTAGCGCCACCTCGGCGTGTATGAGCATTCGTATTGGCACAAAATTTGAATCATTTGCATATCACGTTACGCTGTACTTATTTGCAAAGTTTCGCGATTGTACTTAGCTTCCTTCTTGGGTTGGGTCGCTATTTTCAATGTTCCTGAGTATATATATATATATATATATATATATATATATATATATATATATATATATATATATATGGGAAAATGACTACAACCTAAGGATGATAAATGATTTATTTAACAAGATGAAATATCTAGATTATATATACTGAACAGCAAAGGAGAACGTCTTTCTCCTACGTCTAAAGCTTAGCGTCCCTAACGTCCGTCTACATATTTTCCCGTGTGTCCTTTTAGTCGGACATTCCTGACGCGGTGGGACGTCAGTGTGGACTGCTCCACCCTAAGTACAGGGGGAGAGGTTGTCCATTGCACATATCTAACCCTACATCGGCCATCATGACCGGGAAGGCGAACTCGCCTGATTACATACAATGAGAAAATGCACAGATACATAGTAATGAAATATTAAAAATGTACACAGTTACACAGTAGATGAAAGAATTATACATAACACAAATTATCATCAAAGAAAAAGTACAAAAATACTGAAAAATAAACAAATTTAAAGTAATATTTCATAAATAGAAAAAAATTTCATACATTACCACTGGGGTAAAACAAATTATGTTAACGATACAAATAAGATCAAGGCTAAAATAAGAATCTGAATAAGGAACAGGAACATATTGAAGCAAGATGCTCATACTTCTAAACACTTAAATATGTACTAAAATGAAATAAGAAAATGTTAGAGTCATTCAATGAAAATGGAATCAAAAATAAATAAATAGATAAAAAAGTCTGTTGTTAATGTCCATAACGAAAGTCTTTCACAGGAAGAAAAATTGTGAACAGTTTTTAATGGAGAAATCAAGTAGAGTTAGTTTGGTTTGGTCAGAGTTTCATGAATTCTGCACAAGTAGACGTTTTTGATGGTCCGTCGACAAAATCACACTTTTCTACGTCATAAGTGTCATTGTGCTTGACTTTTGTAACTTTGTATGGTCCGAGGTATATTTTTGCTTAAGTTTCAAGGCTGGACCAAACTGAGTGCGTTTAATTGCTACTAGGTCATGTAGTTGATATTTATGAGCTTGTCTGCGTCGGAGATTGTACGTGCGGCAATTCTCATCTTGAACTTTGTAGATTTGCTTTTGGCATCTTGACGGAGAGCATCACGTTGTTCTTGGAATTGAGCTGTAATCTCATCGTTAAGAAGTTCGACAATCTCAATGTCCTGGCAAGACTTCATCTTGGTGCCGAAAAGGAGCTCAAATGGAGTCATCTTGATGCTTCTTTGAAAAGTTGAGTTCAGGATTTCTTGCAGGTGGGGTACGTGAGAATACCATTTCTCGGGATCGTCGACAGAAAGTTTTGACAGCACAGAAATGATGGTGAAATTTTGTTTTTCAATTTGGCCATTAGATCTTGGGAGACCAGTTGTAATGGAGATATGAAGGATGTTTTGCTTTTACAGTAATCTTCAAATGCGGATCCTTTATCAGTGATAATCCTAGCGGGGTTTCCGAAGACATGTCTTTGGTTTTCTAATCGATTTATGACTTCTGCAGCGTCCGTAGATCTAGTGGGATACAGCCATGTAAATTTACTGAATGCGTCAATCACTGCAAAAACATGCTTATATTTCTTAGAAGTTGTCGCTAGGGGACCCAAATGATCTAGATGAAATGTATGGAGAGGTAAATCGTTTTTTTCTATCGGGTTAAGCGTGCCATCTTGTTTTCCACGTTTCCGTTTTGTGAGAATGCATGTAACACAGTTTTGAATGCATTTTTCAACTTTGTCTTTAAGTCGTGGGATGTAAAAGTCTTTGCTAACTAAATCTTGCGTGCGTAGAACAGCAAAATGTCCGCGTTCACATGCAGTTTTAATGATGTTAGCCTGCATTTCATCAGGTACCACTAGTAAATCGGTGCCATTGACTGTTTTGTAAAGAAGTTTGTTTTTTACGATATAGTTGTCATGCGGCGTTGTTTCTAGAAGCGTCTTTATTGTTGTTATTTGGTCATCAGCCTGTTGTGCTTTGAGAAATTGAAGTTGAACACTATTTTGGATTAGCATACAATGTGGAGGTCGACTGAGAGCATCCACATGAGCCATCTTTGAGCCTGTACGGTGTTCTATTGTATAATTAAATTCTTGGAGATAAAGTGCCCATCTGGCTATCCTGGGATTAAGCTCTTTTTACTTAGTGTTTTGACGAGGGCGTCACAGTCAGTAATAATTTTGAATGATGTTCCTAGTACATAGATGCGAAACTTTTTTAAGTGCTTCGACCACTGCAAGGACTTCTAGTTCAAAACTAGTGTACTTTCGTTCATGGTCTGATGTCTTTTTGACATGTAGAATACAGGGTGAAACTGGTTGTCATGTATGGATTTTGGAGTAGGACTGCACCCAAACCATCGATTGACGCGTCAGTGTGAATCTCAGTGGGAGAATTTTGGTTAAAAATACTTAAAACGGGTTGTTGGGAAAGTAAGTATTTTAATTTTTGAAATGCTGTCTGTTGTTCAGCATAAAATTGGAAAAGGGAGTCTTTACGAAGGAGGTCACTCAAAGGTTTTTCTATGGTCGAATATGAGGGTAAAAACTTTCTAAAATAGCCAGTAAGACCTAGAAATCGGCGAACGTCTTTAGTATTTTTAAGATCAGGATAATTAATAACAGCTTTAGTTTTTGAAGGGGAAGGAAACAATCTACCGTTTTCTATAATATGGCCAAGAAACTCAATCTTATCATGTAAAAATTGACATTTTTTAAAATTTATTTCAAGTCCGTAATCACAAGCTACCTGTAGAACAATTTTTAGATATTCAAGGGCTTGGGACTCATTAGCAGCGGGAATAACGACATCAACCATATATGGGAGAACAATACTTTTCGAAATCAGATGTCGGAAAATGGCATTTATGTACCGCATAAAGGTGGAAGGACAAGTACTCAGTCCAAAAGGCATTCGTCTAAATTGATACTGACCATTGTGAGTAACAAAACTAGTAAATTTACGGCTCCTTTCATTTACCGCGACATGGAAAAATCCATTTTTTAGATCTAGAGTAGTAAATATTTTAGCATTTTGGAGACAATCTAAAATATTGTCAATTAAAGGAAGATGATAGTTATCTTTAATAAGTTTGCGATTTAAGCGTCTATAATCAATGCAAACTCTTGATTTCCCGTCTTTTTTCTTTACTACCACAACTTGACTAGCGTAAGAGGATGAACACGGCTCAACAATTCCATTTTTAACCCATTCATCAACTTGAGCGTCCACTATATCTCGTTCAGCAAATGGCAAACGTCGGAGCTTATGAAATATCGGTTCGTTGTCGGTGAGAGCGATATCAAGCTCAATGTTTACAGTTTTGTTTTTAGGCGTATATGTCGATAGCAGTTGTTCGACTTCAGCTCGATTATGTTGAGAAACATTTGGACCGATATCAAATGTGGGTGAACCGTCAGAAATCGTCATAATAAAATTTTCATTTTCATTATCAGATAGCCTTAAAATTTGTGCAAATTTTACGCCTGTAGGCGATATATTTAGATGTGCTTGTTTAATTACGTCATTATAAGGTCATAATTTGTACAAGAATTTGGTACAACAGAAATAGTAACAGGAAAAATTTGATCATCGATAGTAAGTTCAGAGAGAGAGAGAATCAAAGGTTCCTATCACATTAATTCACAAAAAACCAAAACCTGTTAATAATGTGTTGGTTTGTTTCAGTGGCGGTGCATCTATATTTATGTAAGTAGAATTTCTTAATAGTGTTAAATTGCTGCCTGTGTCTACTAACCCGTTAAGTTTACGCCCAAAAATTGATACGTCTTTACACATATTAATAGGAGAAGGCAATTCATGCACAGCATTTACACCAGAAGGTGGTGTAGAAGTGTTATTTAAATTAGCTCGTCGGCATTCAAATGATTTGTGACCATAAAGATTACATGAGAGGCATCTGGGGCCACGTGAATGATTAGGACAAGATTTTGATAGATAACCTATATATCATTACAATTAAAACAACGTTGGAGATTTTTAGCTGCGTCGAAAACGTTAAATCTTGTGGGTTTTCGTTGGAAGCTTTGTTGATTAAATTCGCGTCCTCGGCTTTCATATGAATGACGAAAATTCGGTTAATTAGAGTTATGTATTCCCATGTTTTTAATGACAGTTTCATAGGTACGTAATTTCTGCTTAAATTCGGAAAATGAGGTTGCACCATAGAGGATTATTTTATATGAAAGAGGCCCATCAATTCCATTAATGACGTACTGGATAATTGATGCTTCGTCAATTTTTGAATCACATCTATTTGCTAATTCATGCATGGAATTAAAATATTGCATTAAAGTCTCGGTTTTATACATTTTCCTTTTTTCTAATTCACGGTGAATTTCTATTGAAGTGACTGAATCCGAAAATTCTTCAATTAAAGATTTTTTGAATGACTCGTATGTATTTAAATTTCTTTGTGAAAAAAGAAATGATTTAGCAGTTCCACATACTAGACGTTTCGCGAAAATTAATTTTTGAGAAGAACTGATAGCTGGGAATAATTCAAAATTTTCTTCAACATCGCTAAAGAAACTATTTACAGAATAAAAATCTTTCCCGGTAAATTTTCTACTAGTCGCCGAAATATCCCGCAATAAAGTCCAAAACTGGGTATTCATCTCTGTAAGTGAAGCTTCGTTTGAATAGGGAGGAAAAGTATTTTGTGTACAAAGAGATGAAACGTTTTGATGTGCCGGCATGAAAGAATAACATTGAACGCTGGGCAGGGGAGAATTACTGACCGGATGTTGCTGAAACGGGGAGTGCTGGTCTGTCCCTTCCGATGAAAAATTCCTGTCCAACGTGATTCGTTTTTGAAACGTGGTTTTTGAAACTACGTTTTCGCCTTCAGAAAAGGATGCCTACGAATTATTTAATGTTAGTTGGAATTCATCTAAGTTCGTCAAAGCTTTAAATATACTATTGCATAAATTTTGCTCATTTGTTTCTACGTCTAAATGCAATAAATTAGCGACTGAGATAAAATCAGGCAATGAAAATTCGGTTAAAATTTTTCTTTGTGTTCTTCAACTCTAAACTCTTTAGGGAATGTAGAAAAATTTCTTATTTTATTTCGCGAAGAACGGTCAAATTCGGTGAATCCTAATATAGAATTTAATGTTTTTACAGCACGAGTTGTACCACATTTCAACGAATTAGCAATTATAGGAATATCGCCTAATTTAATTTTTTACAGGACATCTTAATATACAAAATTATTCACTTTGAAAATTTAGACGGTGCAAGGTTGTAATCAAAATTTTTCTATCACACTCTGAGTTAAAACTACTAAATACAGTTATTTTAAAGCCAAAATAAACAAACAAAAAATACGTTTAATTAAATTTTGCCTACCTGGGGTTGGGGAGCAGTCCGTACAATAAATCCAAATCCAGTTGAGGCACTAAATGAATCCAAGAAAAAGAAATTCCAACAGCAACACGTTTTTACGCTTTTTGCAATGTAGCGTCCACCGAAGAAAAATATTAACGCGTCTTAAAAATTTTCTCTCGTCTAGAGGAGATTTTCCTTAATATGCAAGAGAAAGGTCGAGCCCCCAAAATATGGGAAAATGACTACAACCTAAGGATGATAAATGATTTATTTAACAAGATGAAATATCTAGATTATATATATACTGAACAGCAAAGGAGAACGTCTTTCTCCTACGTCTAAAGCTTAGCGTCCCTAACGTCCGTCTACATATTTTCCCGTGTGTCCTTTTAGTCGGACATTCCTGACGGGGTGTGACGTCAGTGTGGACTGCTCCACCCTAAGTACAGGGGGAGAGGTTGTCCATTGCACATATCCAACCCTACATATATATATATATATATATATATATATATATATATATATATATATATTCTTTAAAAGCTAAGTGGCAAAAGTAACAACTGTAAATAGTTTAAATAAATTCCTCTTGATATCCAGTTGACGACTTCGAAGTGTAAAAATTGCTGCGATTACCACATTTCCCCTAAGTTGAAAAAATTACTGAAGGTGACGTTTTAGAAGGGATGAAGAGTAGGACAATGCAGTAAATATAATACATAGCTTAATGCATTGGCGCTGGAAGAGGATAAGATGAGAATTCTGAAGCTCGTGAGGAGATACGATAAATGTTTATCTGCAAGAAGCGATTATGTAGAGAATTGAAGGTTGCTTCTGGTATATAACAAAATTGTTTTTCCTCAATAAATATTGTGTTTTTCCTTTTTGTATAACTAAGTGATCTTTATTTTCAGGATGATACTAGTAACAGTACACTACTTTATTAACTACGTCAAAGTACTCTTAATAAGAACAAGGAATATTGGTGCCATATTTATTAAGTATAGCACACTGTGTGCGTGTATGTCATGTTAGAAAAAAATTGCGAAATGTGAGAGAGAAAAATTGTTTTGAATAATGTGGGATTGTTATAGTTTGATTTTTGGGATTGATACATATGGGTTTTACCTTGATAAATCTATGTTGAATCAAAAAATTTAAAAAATAGTAATAATTATAAAATGGAATATATATATATATATATATATATATATATATATATATATATATATATATATATATATATATATATATATATAGTTAAGAGTAAAAAAAAAGCTTAACATAACACAAGTAAAATAAAAAAAAATTTTGATGTCAATTCCTACTTAATTCAACAAAGAAAAATTTTATTTTGGTTACGTTTAATTAAATAGTTACAATTAACATAAATATGTATGTACGTATGATATAATCACAATATTAAGTGACAATATAGAATTTTCTATTTTCCTTTCTATATAGGGTGTTGAGCCATTTTTTTGTTTCTATTTATTCATTCAGAAAATTAAATTATTCTAATAAAATAGTTTAGTAAATAAGAAATCCTATTATCAGAAATTAGGTCATCCCCAGGTAAGATATGAACTTACGACCTTCAGATTATAAGTCCAACGCGCTACAGGGACACAACGAGCGACTTTCATTTTATGTATGGTGTTGGACTACTATTTTCTTTGTTACTATTAATTAATTAATTTAATTAAATTAATGAATTAATATTTGAAAATACTGTATTAACATCAAGAGTCATCCACTACAAGTTTAAAAAAATGTATTTGAACTTGGAATGGATGATTAAAAAGTATTTTATTAACGATTGGAAATTTAAACAAGATATATATTTAAATAAATAACGATAGCGTTAACTAATACAATAATTGTGTGCGTGTGTGGAAAAATAAAACTTCAACTTAATCATTTTAACTGTATTCACTTAATATATTGGTGTTCAGCATTAATTCTATAATAATCGAAAGCCTTTTTTGTCAACTCATTCTAGAAGTTTTGGCATTCAAAAAAATCGTCATTAATTTGTATTCTAAAATCACAGTAATTGCATCATGTTAAAAAATTAACTTTTAGAGAGGCCAATGGTCCCTTTTTGGAACATCTAAAAAAATTTCTTATCTAACAATGAAAATAATATTATCTTTTTTTGATGACTGAAAGTCTATCAACAATATCAATCTATTTTTAATTAGTCTTATTAAGCTATTTATAAAATTATTTGATACAATTTGAATTTTATGGGAAATTCTCAATTTTTTGTTGAAAATATAGAAAGATGTGAAATTTATAATTTTTTCATCGAGTCACTTTTCATTTTAGCAATATTACCTCAATGCCAAGAAAAATCCAATCCCCGAAATAATATTATAGAGCAATACAAGTAAAGTTGTATATTTCACAAAATTTTAAATATGATGTTCTATTTATGAAACATTGGAATGTAATATTTGGAATCCATAAAATATTATATAAAATTCTTTTATTTGTCACTGCTATCAGCTACTTACGAAATTAAATATTCTGTTCAACTGTTTTTTGCAGATTACAGTTATGGAAGCAGTTAGCGTAAAATGTGTAAATGACTTTATTCAGACAAATATAATTTTTAACAGTTCCATGAAAAGTATTAAATTAATTTACCTAAACGATATTTTGAGAAAACAATGATTTAATGAACATTTCAAAGCTCTACGAAAAGAATGATATAAATTAATCTTTGTAAAATTTTGTTAAATATGCAAGTTAATTTATTGTGGAGGAGGAGAAAGTGAGTACTTTTTTCTTACTTTAAAAAATACGAAGTGTATAATGAATATAAAAAGGGAAATAAAATTGTTTGAAAACTTAAAGAAATGAGCCTATAAAAAATATTGAGCATCATGAATATATTTGACACTAATCATACGTCTTCCAGTTAAGAACACAATTACATCTTGGAAAGGAACAATAGCTTGTCAGTGCTTTGTTGTCATAAAAGCTCATTATTTTGAAACGTTATAAATAAACATTTTTCGAAATTAGAACTATATCATTACATCTCAGTGTATTTAAATTTTTTTCCAAAAATATCATCCAACGTAAATCGAAGACGAATGTGTTTGTCTGAAAATGTATTGCAACATGACATATTTCCTTTTGAAATTAAAACCTTGAAAAACCAGGAAGTCTTCGTATGATTTCTTCTTGAAAATTCTATCATTTGATGCGATAGAGTTATTCAAAGAACAATGACAATGGGCAAGTCCGGTCTTTAACCTTTCGCCGCGAGCCAGATAAACATCTTTTGGAGATTACAAAAATAAAGAAATAATGCCGGTCAATTGTCATTATCGAGAAAATTCGAGGTATGTATGCTATTACATTGAAAATTAATTTCCCACAAATTGATTTTTGTTTTTCTTATTTAGTTTTTCTAAAAATTAATAGATTTTTGCATTAAAGAATCTTAAACATATGGTGAGGGGTCATCCAATAATAAAATACAAAACAAAAAGTTTTTTAGAGACTTTTTTTATAAAAGGGTTTTTAAAGAACTTTTGGAAGAATTTAAAAAAAAATATGTAAGAAAATTTAATAATCGAAAAGGAATAAAAAAAATTTAAAAAAAAAACAATATTCTTAGAAATTTAAACAACAAATTGAAATTTTAATCAAATTTCTTTTTCTTTTTTTTCTTATTTAGTTTTTCTAGAAATAAATTTTTCTATAAAAAATTTTGAAATACACACACACACACATCGTAAAGGGTCATCCATCAATAAAATATAAATCAAAAAGTTTTTTAGAGACTTTTTTTATGAAAGGATTTTTAAAGAACTTTTGGAAGAATTTTTAAAAAATATGTAAGCAAATTTAATATTAGAAAAAGACTTAAAAAAAATTTTAAAAAAAAATCCCAATACTCTCTTAGAAACTTAAGCAAACAAATTGAAATTTTAATCAAATTTCTTTTTTTTTTTCTTATTTAGTTTTTCTAGAAATAGATTTTTGTATTAAAAAATCTTTAACATCATGGAGGGACATCCATTAACAAAACATAAAACAAAAAGCTTTTTTACAGACTTTTTTATAAAAGGATTTTTAAAGAACTTTTGGAAGAATTTTTAAAAAATATGTAAGCAGATTTAATAATAGAAGAATAAAAAAAGTTAAAAAAACAATACTTAAGAAATTTAAACAAACAAATGAAAATTTTAATAAAAATCCTAGTTTATGTAAAACTGACAAAAAAAAAATTACCAAAATCTCATTGATTTAGGTATACTGGGGGGGGATGTTGGAAGTACCCCCTCCTAGCGGTTTGGCTTGGGACTAGGTTAGGGAGGTTGGTACCCTTACGGCCGACCAACCCTTTTTGTATAAATTATACAATTTTCATTCACATTGCTCAAATTGTAAAGCTGTAATTAACATGCTTTATATAGCTCTATTTTTTTCGCAAAATTCGCTCTTGGCGTTCCTCTTCAGTTAAATTCATCACTGAAGCTGCATCGTCCAACATTTCACTGAGTCCTCAGATTTTGATAAACCTGAAACTCTTGCAGCTTCCTGGAAAGTTGAGTATTTATTTCGGTTGATTTTTGATAAGTCTTCGTATGCGACAACACTTTTCTTTTCACGCATTGATCCCAGTCCAGGCAATCGTTGCGATATTTTTCTGCGAGAGTTTACAGTAATATACTATCGCAATCGTATTGACGACATTATATAAAACGAATCACATGCTTGATGATTCAGCGAGTTCAGCACATGCGAAGTAGAGGTTGCCAACTTGGCGAGTTTTCTTCAACGTTGTCATTGTTGCGATAGTATATAATAAATTTATTTCAGCATTACGAAAAAATGTTTTTTTTTTATATATAAAGAGAGTTATAAAAAAAATAATGTATCTCGCATTTTTTTCCTAAGCGACTTTTTTCGGTTCAATTTGATTCTACAGTTTCTATATGGTAATAAATTTGCAAATGAAATTTTTTCAACAAGAAATGAATATGTATTAAATATATTTTCTATTTCTTCAATAATAACCATAAAAGCATTAAATGATTAAAGTGAGTATATGTTCGATTTGTGTTTTTTTCTCCTTAAATCAACACATACGTTGCAGACTGTTTCCATGGTTAAATACATAACTTAACGATTTGGGCATTAGCACTGCCACTAATTAGGTATTTCGAAATAAAACATAAACATAAAACTTTTAAAAAAATTAACCTTAATTTTTACCTTGTACAAAAGCGAAATCTTTTAAAATAGTTTATGCATATTCGAAAAGATGAATTTTAATTTAAATGGTAGAATAAGTCTTGGATTTTTAAGCTTTAAATTTAATGAAAAATTCTAAACTTGGAATTTTTAAAACGCTTATTATTAGTAAGAAAATTATTTAAAGTTGAAGGTCTTATAAAGGTCTCCATTATTCAACTGTTCTCAATTTTTTAAAGAGAATACAACTCTTAAATTATTTACAATTGTTTTCATTTTTTACAAAATTCAACACGAATACTTTTAATATATATTATTCATATCGCACACACACAATTTTTTTTATGATTCTAACCTTTACAGCTATTAAACTTTTCACCATTTCTAAAAGGTATTTAGACCGCTTTTTATTACTTAAAATGATGGTTTTCATGAAAAAGAAATTCTGCATGTATTAATTCCAAATACAACAATTTCTTACACATATTTTAAAACCGCATTATAAATCGAATTTTTTAAATAAAAAATTATCAATTTGTCATGGAACTTTTTTAAAGAATATTCTGAATAATTTTCGATTACGAAATGTAAGCAAAAAAGGGCAAAAAATCATAATCAAAATGTCATGAAGGATTTTTTTAAATGTTATAAATAATTTTAATTTCAAATTATTGTGGCTTTCTAATAAATACTAAATATAAAGAATTCATTCAGAGGAAAACGAATGTGGATAAATTAAAAATCATTGTAACAAAATGGCTAAAAAGTAGTTAAGGCCGTATCACACGTATATTTTTCATGCAATTTTTTCGTCCAATTTTTGGCCGAATCTGAGGGGAAGGGTTGCCGTAAGCAAAACGACATGTTCTGACGTCAGTCGCGCCTTTTCTCCACATTGATAAATTACTCGCCGACTTTTCTGCTTCGGAAAACGAACATCCAAAATTATTTCTTTCATTTCACTTGCGCTTTTGTTGATGGGTGTAAACAGAAAAAGAACACCATTCTATTTAAAATATTATACGCCGTTAAAATATTATACACCATTAAAATATTATACGGCATACCTGAAGTGTTAGATGAACCCCATTGGCTGGAATTTCAAGCAATTTTTATTTGGAACAACTTTTTGAGCTCGCTAGCAAAAAATTGTTCTAAAGCGGTTGCTATTTCAACTGAGTAAAAATTGGACGAAAATTGCTTGAAGCGTGTACGTGTGATACGGCCGTTGAATAATTTTTGTTGTTAATGGTATATAATTGTTTTTATAATATTGTTTTTGGTTAAAACAATTTTTTAAAATAAATTTGGTCTTTTCCATACCTTATATTTCGAAAATATTATTTTTTCTTCAACTCAGCTTTTTTTGTGATAATCACAACAGATAAAATTTTGGTAAAATATGAAGGACAAACGTTTTTTTTTCTTCAAAATTTGAAATATTGAAAATAAAAAAGGAAGAAAGTTTATTTTCATTCAGTAAAACTCATGCATCTATTTTATTTCTTATTCAAATAATGAATAAAAAATCACTAAAATAAGATACGCGAATGAAATTAGTATGAAGGTAGGTGATGATGCAAATTTTAGATCATAAGTTTCGAAATTGCGTTAGTGAATTGCTATGAAAATTCCGCTATCAAGACTTTTTTGACAAGTATTCTCTTTCAATAAAATATATCATGAATAAAAAATAAATCAAACAAATTTTATTACTTTTACTGAACTGAACAAATACCTAGTGTTTTTGCTTTATAAGTCAACATTTTTTAACAATTTCCGTACGTGAACTATGAACTTTCTATTTTCATACGTGTCAATATGCCATTATTTTAAAAAAAGAATTCGAAAAAAATTTATTTTTGTCTTTTATTATATTTTGCATTGCATTTTTATTTTTATTTTATGGAGCTATATTTTTATCTTATGTTTTAACCTTATTGTGTATTTTTATTTTATGTTTTAATCTTGTTATATTTTTATCTTATAATTTTAACTTATAGAGAATTATCTTTTTAACTTATAGAATTGTATTTTTATCTGAAAGAACATGATTATTTGCATGTCACTTGACAAAAGAATTTTATAAATGGAATTATATACATTTTTTATTAAATTAATCGTAAGTTAATCACTAACTTCATTCAGACTACTATAATTACTATTTTGAGTAATAATGTTTTTAAAAAAATTATATTTTAATTTTAAGTAAATATTTCTAAATCGAATAAATAATTACATTTATTAAACGTTTTCTTAAGGAAACCATGTTTTAATTACGGAATACGTCAGTAACATGTAAAAAATCATAGCAAATAAACATTCTTGAAAATTCATTTTAAAATGAATATTGAATCAGAGAAACTTGTATGATCAGATATAATTTTAAATTGTTCTATGAAGTAAAGCATTGGTATTTGGCGGTGGTATCTTTATAAGCCAGTAACAACCTCCGGACTAAAGTGATCATTTTGGTCCAGCGGTAAGTTATGTGCTTGAGGAGCAGATGGTGCGGAGTTCTATCCTCATTGGTGATCCTAGCTGAATTTTTTAAAAAAACGCAACCTTCGTGCAGCTGTCGTGGTGCCGTATACTTGCCGCAAGAGCAATCAAAAGCCATCATATCCACATGACGCTAGAAACAAACCGTCAGACACACTTGACGCAACAACTCACATCCACGCCATTACAACTATATCATTATTTCATCAATCCACCGATTCATTAGTAGGGTGGTCACTGTGTGTGTGGTGGTGGTATCTTTATATAAGCCAGTAAAAGCCTCCGGACTGAAATGATCGTTTTGGTCTAGCGGTGTGTTACGTGCTTACGGATCAGAAGGTATAGAGTTCTATCCTCCCAGGTAATTTTCTACATTTGGAACAAACTATACTAGGAACTTCATATCATAATGTAGTATCATACGAAGTATTGATACCATAAAATCTCAACAGTGCAATCGTTTCTACAAGTAGAAATTTATAAGGGGCTTCCACTATTATCATAAGTACACTTTTTGCCTTGATACAGTTGAAAAATTGAAAAGGGGACTATAAGTTTTATAAGCTAATCGAATGAGCTAAATTTATGACGATCACATGATAAATACAAACACGTGTTCTTCATTGAATTCAAAACTGATGTTAGACAATAATTATTGTTCTACTTGTTAAATTAGATGAAATTTCAATTTTGATAACTCGGTAGTATTCAAATTCTTCAAGTAGCTTTTCAAAATTGAAAAAAAAATTTCTTATATTATAATTCAAGTGCATTTCACTTACCTGTGTGCATTGTTATTGTTGATAAATATATACTTTTTAAAAAAATAGTTTCTACAAAAATCAAAAGTTAGCAACAGTGAAGCGCAGGATCTAATTGATTGGGAACACGTGCTCTTACATTCATCATGTGATTTTGATTTCCCCGAATTTATGAATTGATTAGCTGGAAACACGAGACTGCAATTATCATGTGACTATTATGTGTCACGTGAATTTAATTTATTAAATAAGCGACAAATTTTTGAATAAAATTCAACGATAAATGTAAATGTGTTATGAAACTTGAATACCTACTTATTAAACAGTAATTTATCAGGATTAAAGCAATTAAGTTTTTGCGAGATAAACCAGGAGTTAAATAGTTTTTGTTATTTCAGAAACTATAATAAAAGGTCCTAGTTTTGGTGATACAACAGGAACAAACTTCAACATGAGGGAAACAACAATAACAATAAATCAACTTAACAGAAATCAGACATAGTAAAGCACGTTTCAACAAATTAAATTATGAAAGCTAATGAATATTTCTCGACTTATCCCAAATTAAATATTTCACCACCAACTACTAACATAAAAAGAAATTCACTTGCGCTATAACGGGTCTATTGCATACTTCCTACTAACCCTCTGGGGAATAATGGTTCTTTAAAAATTATTCTATTGAAAACATTCCTCCGAAGAGGAAGACACGAGTTATTCAAATCAAGGCTTGTATTTAAAGATTAAACATTCAAGTTCGAAACAGCGAGAGGTTAGAAGCTAAAAGGACAGCAAGTAGTGATTAACGTAAAGCTAGTCGAGAGCACTTCGTAGATTATTTGATTAATATTAAGATTGACAATTTGGTCAATTAGCTGTTTAAATTGGATTAGTGTCGGCTTAAATTAGATTACTTAAGAACTTGCCTTCAAATATTTAGAAGGTGTGTAACCAGGACGAGCTAAGAATAGGTGATTCTGTTTTTAATTATATCTCTCATTATCTCATCTGCCTCGCTAATGCTCCCATATTAATCTATTGGTGCATTTCTTAACTTGGGTTGTTGAAATTTGTGACGTTGTTGGAAATCGTTACTAAATTGAGTTTGTTTTGACTATGGCTAATCTTCCTTCTATTTCTCGTACATTAATGGATGGGACCGCACATCCCTTACAGCGCCCCTTCCTAATAAAATAAAATTTACTTATCCTGTACTCCTCTTTTGAGTGCTTTTGGAAAAGAAAGCATATGCAAAATTTGATGACGTAGGTTACCCAATCTATTTGCATAAACCAACTTTGGGAAATGAACGGTGGAAGAATAATTGCTGAGCAGAATAAAAAAACTTTTCTCACAAAACCTCACAACATAATGTCTTAGAACAGAAAGTACTAGATAAAACACAAGATAAATATTGCACGAAATAAAAAAGTCGAGATTAATAATCATAAAATAATATTCGAATTAAAGCATGGCATATACCGTGTTTTTGAAATAAAGAAAAAGATTCACATTAAATTTAGAACGATGTCTTATTCTGAAAAGGACATAGTATATTATTATGAACATGCAATATAAAAATATCACACACACAATACCTGAAAATTGCACCTACTAGTAAGACAATTCGCTTACTACAAGTGAGAGATAGAAAATTTGGTTGAGAATTAAAACACATAAAAGGTATTATCAAAGAAGGGAAAATATAATTGATTGCCTTGCTAATACTAAAGCAGCAATGGAGTGATGAAGGGGTTTGATAACCCCTCCATAAGTCTTGTCGCCGTAGGTAGCCTAAGGGTTAGAGCAGAGGTTCCCAAACTTTTTTGCCTCATAGACCCCTTGACAGGTTTTTCGGTTTAGGGTAGACCACTACTTACCTAATATTAAAATTTTGCAAATGCATCAACTTAAATGGGTTTTTTACGGCAGGTATAGAGCTGCATCCTTAAAAAGATTTAAATTTTTAACTGTAGTGAAGTATAGTGTTTAAAAATTAAGAAAACACATGTTAATTAAACTAAAATTTAATTAATTAATTCACATGTGTTTTCTTAATTTTTAAACACTATTTTACGCACTAATTAAATTAAAATTTAATTGATGCATTAAATAACTGCGCAACTAACAAATGCTTTTAGTGGGAGGGATGAATCTGGGGATGCCATAACAAATTTTCAACATTTGGCATCAATCTTGTAAGGTTTAACCCTAAACATCTCCTCGGTTAATAGTGTCTAGTCTTTTCTTCTTTCTTTTTTTTTGTTTTGGAGAATGACAAACGCAATGAAAAACTCCTTCTCAATCAAAAAACTATTAAAAACTTTCCGAAGATATTTCATATGGAATAAACAGCAGGTATATCTTTTTTAAGCCAAAATTATTGACATCCGTTTATAAACTTAACTTTAAGATCTTAGCTAGTGCCTATTTCTAGTGTCTAGTTATTGTAATCTGACTTTTTTTTCAAAGTGACCATATGAATTCATTGCCTATTGTGATATTACGATACTCAAAACATTTTCGAACCTAGTTTCAAAATCCAAAAAAAGGGCATTAAAATGTTGAACGTAGGTTAAAACGCCTTTTTGCGGCAGATTATCTGTGACAATTGTGAAATTGGGAAAATTTGTGATGTCCAAAATTATACTCCTTTAGCTTAATTCTGGCACGTAAAAGAAAGGCTGAAATGTGGTCTTTGTTTTAAAAAAAATTATGCTCTCACCTTGAAACTGCAAATTAACCTCATTAAATTTAGTAAATATAAATCTATTAAATAGGTAAGTCTAGTTTCCACTTCATGAAATTTCCTTTTAAAATTAAAATCACAATCTGGTTTAATGAGAGCCACTATCGTAGATCCCCCCATTTACACCTTTTGGACCCCCAAATTATTTTTTCACTGACGTGGACCTCTTGGAGGTCGTCGTAGACCCCTGGGGTTCTATATAGACCACTTTGGGAAACACTGGATTAGAGCATTGGACTCCAGACCGGAATGCTTGGGTTCGATGTCCGATGCCACCAAATGCCCTCCGAGTATCACAAAGTGCGTGCTCGTTAAATCAGTGAAGCCGAAAGTCTTGTGGGCGGTCGCAGCAGAAACCATGGCTGCAGGGAACTGGAGAATATTTCCGTCCCCTCCAGTTCCATGTCTAAATTGTGGAGGTGGAGGTAGGTGATGTGGCTATCTATCGTGTAGAAGTCCAATCTGTCCCAGGCTCTGGCAACTTTCATTCCTTCCCTTCGGAAAGGACACGACAACAACAAGTCTTGTTCTAAACAGAAATTTTAAACAGGTTTCTTTCTTTCAAATGGGACTGTTGATTGGTAGTTACCATTGCAGGACTGGTACATTTCCCGGTAGTTGGTGTCACTTTTTATTGGGGCTCCATATAGGTGGATACCAATTTTCACACTCATTTTCCTTCCCATAGGGAGGCACCTAAGCTATGACGATGCGAATTTGTACCATGATTTTAATTTTGCCGAGAGCATTCAAGACAAACAAGCACTCTAGATATCTTTAACGTGCCACATAATCATACGACATGGACGCTGTCGAGTTTTTGCATTATGAAAATTCACCGACTACGGCAGGGGTCGAACTCGAAAGCTTCGGCGTATGAAGCCAGCGCCTAATCCCCAACGCCATCCAGCCGGCAATTTTAAACAGGTCATTTCTAACAAATTTTTATTTTTATACCTCTATTTTGGAATAAATAAATAAATAATCGAAATTTCATGCATCACATAAACATTTTCTTTTACCTCAAAAGTTCAATGGAATTCAAAATTTATTATTAGATATGAATTAGGAAAGTAAGAAGAAGATGCATTCCAAAATTTTCTGCAAAATTTCTAAATATTACAGTGCTTTATTATATGAACATATTTAACTGACAATATCTGACTAACCTCTTTCTTAAATTTTTCCTTTTATTTCCTAATTTATGCTTATAGTTACTTATTTCACATTTCACGTAACTAAAAACTGAATTTTTAAAAATAATTAGTCTCAAGAAAGATAATTTTATAAACATGTTTAGATTTTTAATAACAAATATATATTTTATAAATTTAAAATATATAATGTAATATTGAAATATTAGCAAGAATTTTTTTTAAAAAAAACTGCGAAGTGAAATGAATGAGTATCGAAAATTATTAATTTAAAATGTATAATCGAATTTACACTCATGTCCATAAATTAAGGATAATTCAGAATCACACAGAAATTGAACTCTAAAATAAAAATTTCACCTGTAGAATTATCACACACATCTTGAAGAAGAATATGCAAATTACAGGAAACCACCAGATGGCGCGGATAGTACGTCACAATGACGAGAGCGTAAGAGAGGGGTATATAAGGAATGGTGGCAAAGAAGTAAAGTTATTCACAAGCTCTTTAAAAGCCTTTCAGTGCAATAACCGCATAGTTATGGCACAAAGAAAGCATTTGGTTGATTTTTTACGTGGTAGAATTATTGGACGACTGGAATCACCCACAGTGTCATCTCCAGGCTGTGGCAACGATTCCAAGATGATGGTAATGTGAGTAGATGTTACAGCACAGGTCGCCCCCGAGTTACAACGACGAATGAGGACCGGTATTTGGCAGTTACTGCCGAAAGAAACAGACGGAGCACAGTATCAGACATGTCTTGTCAGCTACCGGTACGACAGTTTCAAGGCAAACCGTGTACAGACGCTTAGGGCACATTGGTCTATATGCTCGTAGGCCTGACAGATGTGTTCCACTTACCGCAACTCACTGTCGCTTGCGATTAACCTGGAGTAGAGAGCATGCATTGTGGACACCACAATGCATTATTGTGTGGTGTTTTTCGACGAGTTCATGTTTAGTTTTCAGTCTGATTCTCGCCGGACTTTAATATGGAGAGCGCCAGGTACCCGTTACCACCAAGAGAACACCATTGAACGACACCGTTACGGTGGTGCAGGATGGCTCGTTTGGGGAGGAATTATTCTTGGTTCCAGAACAGACCTGCATGTTCAGAGTGTAACGATGACAGCCCACATCTATCGGGGTGTCATTCTAGAACAACATGTACGTCTGTTTCGGGGTGCCATGGGTGCTGAATTTCTGTTTATGGATGACAACGCCCGTCCTCACCGTGCAAACATTGTAGACGAATGCCTTCAATCGGAGGATATTACCCGTATGGATTGGCAAGCATACTCACCGGACTTATCCGGACCGGGACCAATAGAGCATGTGTGGGATATGCTTGGCCGGCGAATTGCAGCCCGTCAACCCCTTCCCACCTGTCTACCGGAACTTCGGAGGGCATTGCTTGATGAGTGGTGTAATATTCCCCAAGATCAGATTGATAATTTGATACTCAGCATGCCTAGGCGTTATAAGGCCTGTATTGCATCGTCCG
This sequence comes from Trichonephila clavipes, assembly GCA_019973935.1. Taxonomy (NCBI): domain Eukaryota; kingdom Metazoa; phylum Arthropoda; class Arachnida; order Araneae; family Nephilidae; genus Trichonephila; species Trichonephila clavipes. Next base: position 138,498 of record BMAU01015464.1, read on the forward strand.
GGAGACATACTCCGTATTAACCATCATACTAACCATGTTATACTGTTTTTTGTAAATAGGTTCTTTTTTGAAATTTGCTCCAGGGAGTAAAAATCGCAATTTTTAATAATTATATCAAACATATAGCATCCTTTTTGCTCTTTACCTTTTGTTTAATAAATAGACTTTACAAATAAGTCAAATTTGTTTTGCTTCTGTCTCTTTCTTTGCCTGAACTTTATTATCCTTAATTTATGGACATGAGTGTAAATGAAATCATTGCAGTTATTATCATTGTTACATGAATTATTGTATCACTAAGGGACATGTATATTGAGATGTACAATAAGATTTTACCACTTTTAAGGATTATAAAAAGCTAATTATAATGTTTATTGTTTTAATTCAAGTTTCCAAATTTAGTAGCGAGACCCACTACTAGATGGTGACACCACTGAAATGGATCTCACCTTTGGGGAATTGCTGTGTTTGTAAAGGCTTAGTAACCAGCATACATCTCTTAAGAGGGGGGGATAACAGTCGATAAATACTCAAGAAATAATTACTAATACGCAATTATTACGATAGAATCACTGTATTATACTTTACAATCCAAGAAAAATACGAAATTGAAATTACAGTTTAAGATTAGGAGATGTTAATGGCTGTATAATAATTTGCACTTTTAATTATCAATCCTGTTTTAAAGAGTGTGTCCCTACTTTCATTCTTCTATCAACCTTCTGACCCTTTATAAGTCTGTGGAAAATACACTTATCGCCAAGTTCGTAAAATTAATCTATTTATCAATGATTTTCATCTATTTTATTTAAAATTCCTTTTATGATTTTAGTATTCACAACACATATTTTATAGATTTTATGTTCTTATTATATTTTGATACCTGTTTTCATAAATAATATAGAAAATAATGCACGTAATTTTTTTGATGACTTGAATAAATCGTTCAATTACATTGCCAATTTATTTTCATATATTTACCTTTTTGAGTAATATATACTTTGAGTGAAATAATACCTAAATTATCTGTAAGATATATATTTTTATCATTTTTACATTTTGATGGGGGAGACTACCGTCATATCAATGACATAGGGCCTCTAAGCTAAGGGGCGCCAACATTTGAAACTACAGTCCCACTAACAGGGCTCATATATCTAAAAAAGGGCCCCGAAGGAATTTTGATACAAGGCCCCTTCAGAGCGAGCTACACCAGAGTTTAACAAATATTCTATAATTAAATTAACATCTATGAAGTTTCAAAAACACCTGGTTTTATTGATAGAATAAATATTTTAATTAAGTCGGAGAAATTTCTAAAATTTCCTCTTAATGTAAAAATGTAGTCTTTAAGTATCGCAAAATTAAAAAAAAACTAACCATTTCTAAAAATAGATCAATTGTTTAATTCAGTCGTGCTGCCATCTTGTGTACATAAAATGATTTAAGAAGATTCAAATGAAGGAAATATGTCAGGACTAAACTGAAATTTCATTCGAATATTTAAATGCATATAACTGAAAGTATTTTAATTACTCCTGAAATATATTTTTTAATAATAAAAGAACACAAGAAGTGCAAGTGGCTATAGTTTTTCAAATTTTATTTTATTCGAAATTAATCTTCAGAAAATGTATTCTGGCAGTTCAGTATACTGGTATACTTACGAGTAATTGGTTTTTTTTTTAAAGTAATAGATGAATTAATTTTATAACACTAATACTAGAGGAACTATTTTTAATAAACCAGAACAAATTTTGCTTTTGCTGACGACATTGTCAAAAGTCGCTCAGTCACCCGATGCACTTAAACAAACCTTCTTTTATTTGGAAACGGAAGCAAATAAAATGAACCTTACCATTAACCAGAATCAAACCAAACTGACGTCAAGTACCAGTTTTAACGAACATATTTTGTAATAGAAGAATATAGATTTGAAGCTGCCAATGGTTTGAGACATTTAAGCTCTGAACTCAATACACTCAATGACATAACCCCAGAGATTCGCAAGAGTCACTGTTGTTAACAGATGTTTTCATGGACTTCAAAAATATTTAAAATTTAATTTTATCAACAGAAAAATAAAGCTACTCCTTTACAAGTAACTGATAAAGCCCATTCTCACGCATGATTGATTGATTGAATATTAACGTCGCACTGTTCAGCTACACGAGGGCTTTTGGCAACGGACCACGTAATTTTGAACAATGCTCAAGTGACGTGGACGACAACTGAGCTGGCACCCCCTCTTCTAACTACCCACACAACATCAACGGGAGGACGTTTCAGCTCTCGACAGGTTTAAAGGTGCATCACTTTAGTGGTACTGGGCTCGAATTCATGACATGTCTGCCATGATCTGATACCTTGACCACTGGGCTACCACAGCCCTACCAAATGGAGCACATTGAACATCGAATGATTTAACACACATCATCATCTCTACATGGTGAGTCTTCAGTGACACTTACGCTCGAATTCGCGACTCAATGCCAGACACGAGTTTGCGACCTTAACTACTTTGAAACCATAGTCACGAATCCCTTCTCGGTAAACGAGAGGGTTCTATTCACATCTCGCTGTAAAGTTGCGCAAGGGCTATTGGCGACGGACCCCGTAATTTTAAACCATGGTCAAGTGACGTGGACGACACCTGAGCTGCCATCCCCTCTCCCAACAACCACACCAAACCAACGGGAAGAAGTTTGAGCTCTCGACAGATTTAACGTGCATCGTTCCCCTACATGCGGGTCTTTAGAAGGTACTGGGATCGAACTCGTGACAAGGCAAGCCACGATTCTATACCTATACCACTCGGCTACCGCGGCCACATTCTCACATATGCTGCAGAAACGTGGGCAATGACCCAAAGACAAGGAGACACTTGCTATATTTGAAAGACGAGTCCTTAAAAGTACTTTTAGTGGTTTAAAATGTGATAATATTTGGAGAAGAACCAATTTAGAAATTTATATACATTTTAAAGAACCTGATATTGTTAAATTCATTGCAAAACGAGGATTAAAATGGGTGGGACACCTGATACAATTGGATGACAGTCGAGTCACGAAAAAAGATATTTGTGGCCAGACCATACGGTACTCGAAAAAGAGAAAGACCAAGACTCAGGTGCCTAGGAAAGGATCTGAAAACTATTAAAGTCAGAAGCTGGAAAAGTCAGGTCAAGAACAGGAATGGAATTCTTATGAAAGCCAAGACCCACTCTGGGATGTCGTGCCATCGAGGAAGGAAGGAAGATCAATGAGCAAAAATATACCACTCGGAATCCTAGTATTGATAGTACAGAAATTTTTTTAATATTTCTACTTTATAATTGTATTGAAACTGTATTTAAGCAATGGAAATTCAAAATTTGAATAATTTCAAATTAGCGTTATTTCTTACGACTTGTGTAAAAATTCTCTCTCTCTGTCTGTGTCTTGCGACTTTTATTATATTTAGAATTGCATTTGAGAACTTATTGTATACTATACAACAAAGGTGACGAACCTGTATGGTTCAACGTGTCATTTTTTCTTAAGAAATGTTTGATGAGGTATAGACGTGCCATCAAATAATTTTGACTTGTGATTAATTAAAAAGTAATAAAACTAATTACTAACAACTCACAACTCTTTACTTACTACGAAAAAGTACATTTTCCACTGTATAATTAAAAATGTTTTAGTTACACGTGTAATTCAAGTTAAAGTAACATTAGTGTGACTTCTTTTGTGGCAGATTGGATTTTAAATTAGGATTGTAACGTGTTATTTTTAGCAGAATTGGAGTTATCTGTCAAATGATTTCCAAGCAATTATTTTGCTGTGGTTCATTTTTTGACAAGAGGATTTGTGATTTGTTTTTAAATGCCGTTTCATAGATACCACTGTTCCAGAATATGAAACTTGCCCGACTTTGTCACCTTTATCAATAATGCCATATTTCTAGATCACTTACTATCTTGCACTTTTTGTTCTGAACTAGCCATGTTGATAAGTTACAAATCGTAAATATTACACAAATAAATTCAGTTCTAGAATACAAAATACAGTTCTGTCAACGAAATTGACTATTCTATGCGTAGACAAGTTTTGCAACCTAAGCAACTGTAGTTCACGACGTAACTAAGACAAGACAATAGCAAACAAATGTGCTCCCCTCCCCCAAGACTGATCATTCTCGTTTGTTCGTAATATTTCATTGCGAAATTTGTTTTGAAATAAAATGCAAATCAATTTGATCACTCGCGTGTCCAAAATATGTAGTCGCGTGCCACTGGTTCGCCATCCCTGCTCTAGAACTTGAGTCCATCAGTACATAGAAAAGGTTTCTAATTTCGAATACGTTTATTTATATATTTATTGTTATTTCATATCTTATTGCACTTTTAAGTGTCAGTTAATTTTCAAAATACATTCCCCCGTGAGGAAGAAGGCGAAACAATTAGCAGTAAACATTTTCAATGTACTTTTTTATGTTTTTTTTTCTTGGTTAATACACAGTCCAGTCACATTAATGTGACCACCACGTACTTTCCACGTCAGAGTTAAATAACCAATCACAGAAGGCAGGTGGCAGCACAGTGCAGTTGAGCGTATATAAAGGGTGTCTGAGGGCTTCGGAAAACATTTCAATCGTTGGCGTAATGCAGAAACGAAGCGATTTATCCGACGTCCAAAAGGGCATGACCATGACCATGGGCTTTCGGGCCAAGGGTGGAAGCATTTCCGAAACGGCTGAGTTTGTGAACTGTTCGCATGCCGCCGTGGTAAAAGTGTACCGTGCATGGCAAAATGGGACTGTTCAAAATCAGGGACGTGGCAAATGTGGTGCACCACGGGCCATAGATGACAGAGGCGAACGACGGTTGCGGAGATGCGTTCGGGCAGATAGACGGGCTACCGTTGAGCAACTGACCACCAAAATGAACCAAGGGGCTACCAAAAGTGTCTCCTAAACTACTATTCAGCGAACATTGCTGCGTCTGGGCTTTCGAAGCAGACACCTGGTTCGTGCATCTATGCTGACTACTGTTCATCAACGACGAAGGCTGGAATTTGCACGCCAGTACAGCAGCTGGACGTCCACTGAGTGGCGACAGGTAGAGTTTTCAGATGAATCGCGTTTTATGCTCCATCGGACAGATGGACGTTGGCGTATAAGGCGTGAAACCTCTGAAAGGAACCACCCTGCAACCATTGCCGGAACGGTCCAAGCTGGAGGCGGGAGCATTATGGTCTGGGGAATGTTTTCCTGGCATTCTCTGGGTTCACTGATCATTGTGGAAGGCACAATGGATCAATACAAGTACGCATCTGTTTTTGCGGACCATGTCCACCCCTACATGCGCATTGTTTTTCCTCAGGATGATGGCATCTTCCAGCAGGACAATGCGAGGTGCCATACAGCTGCCAGTGTACGTACGTGGTTCGAAGAGCACCAGGATGAGTTTCCCGTCCTCCCCTGGCCAGCAAACTCACCTGACTTAAACCTAATCGAGCATCTGTGAGACCATCTCGATCGAGTTGTTCGCGCCATGAATCCTCAACCGCGTAATCTAGCGCAGCTGGCCACGGCATTAGAGTCGGCATGGCTCAACATCCCAGAGAACACCTTCAGGGACCTAAGTGACTCTCTTCCTGCACGTCTCGCAGCAGTCCGCTCTGCGAAAGGTGGTTATTCTGGCTTTTGACAGATGGTCACATTAATGTGACTGGACTGTGTAGTTGTACTTGTGTTCACACAAAATTCAGAGAATTTCCTTATTTAGTCTAATTTCTTGAAAGGGTCTGAACGAATGGTAAAAGTAATACTTGTAAGCAAAAACGCATTGTTTAATGTCGATTAGGAAAGCGTGCACCTACCTGTGAACTGTACATTTAGACGGATATTCCTTATAATCACTCATGCTAATTTCCACGCTTCATTCGTTTCGCAAATTTAGTGATGGGGTACTTTACAACATTGCTCCCCAACCTTTTTGTCGGACAGGTCAAAGCTTGATAATTTCCTGGCGGCCCGCTGATGGTGAAACTTTGATTGTTTATATTTGAGATTTTTTTGGCTCAATAATTTTATTTTAATTGTATTTAAATATACCTTCAGAATCAAATACAGTGATTTAACATGGAATATAAAGGGATTTCTATGGAAATTTGCACAAACCCAAGAGAAATACACGCCAGTAAACAAAATAGAAAGAATTTATTGTTCTTTAGGCAAACCGGCATCATTTGATCCATGGACCGGCACTGGTCCACGGCCTGGGGGTTGGAGACCACTGCTTTACATCAGTCGATGAAGTTTAAAATGAAATAGTTACAATAAATAGCCATCAAATTTTGAATAATAGAATGAGGTGGGTGAATCTTTAGGAGACCAGAAGCACAGACATTCTCAGGAATAGATTGCTTGATCAGAGGTTCCCAAAGTTTTTGCCTCATAGACCCCTTCCTGTTTTTCGGTTTTCAGTGGACTCCTGCTTACATAATACTAAATTTTTTCACATTTATCAACTTAAATGCCTTTAAGGTAACTTGTATAAAGCTACCTACTTTAAAAAACTTAAAATTCTAACTATAGTAAAGTATAGTGTGTTTAAAACTTAAGTAACACATATTAATTAATTAAATTAAGATTTAATTAATACATAAAATAACTGATCAACAAGTGAAGGCTTTTAATGGGAGAGATAGATCGGGTGCTTCAGTAACAAATTTGCAACATTTGGCATCAATCTTGTCAGGTTTAACCTTAAATCTCTTCGGTTAGTAGTGTCCTGTCTTTTTCTGTCTTTCTTTTGGAGATTGGAAACCACGCTTAAATTCCTTCTCACTGGGAAAAGCAATTAAAAATTTTCCCACAATATACCATAATTCGGGTTAAATAACTGGTATGTCTATTTAAAGCCGAAACTGCTGACATCCGTTTCAAAATTCTTCGTTGGTAGCTATTGCGATCAGCTTCTTTTATAATATGACATTTGTTTTTTATTTAATGCAACCATAAGAACTCATTGCCTACTGTGGTCTAACCATAGTCAAAGCATTCTAAAACTTAATTTCAAAATCTGAATAAAGGGCATTTAAATGTTGAACGTTGGTTAAAGCGTCATTTTAACGACAGATTGTCTGTGGCCAATTGAGAAACTTCACGACATCCAAAATTATATATATATATATATAACTTAATTCTAACAAGAAACTCTGAAATAACGGTTCTGGTTTTAATAAAGTTTAGGCTGTCACTTTGTAATTGCAGATTAACCTCATTAAATTTAGTAAATCTGTTAAATTGGTATATTCTGATTTCCATTTGATTTAATTTTCTTTTAAAATTAGTCACGATCTGGTTTAATGAGAGGCACTGACGTAGACCCCCCTTTACACTTCATAGACCCCCCAAAATATTTTTTCGTTGACGTGGACTCCTTGCATGTCGTCATAGATCCCTAGGGGTCGATATAGACTACATGGAAATCACTGCTATAGACTTTAATATAACTTATAAATGGCGATGGGTCTTAAGTGTAACAATACAGAAGATAATTAGTGCTGCCAATAGATGCCTTTATAGTTTTGGTTTTAAAACCCTCACTGAACATGAAAAATATTATTAGAACTTTAAAAACTTTATGCTGTTGATTGGATATAAAAACATATTTTATAAACTTATAAAAACAGTAATGGAACATATAGTGGTATCGAGATTCCCATTTCTTGGATATCTTATAAAACTTAATTAATTTCACCTTATATCAATATATTTGTTTTCTACCAAAATAATCATTTTTCATTTTATTGATTTTACATCAGAGCCAAATAAATACCATTATAATACAAGATGTCCTAAATTGCATATTGGATCCATAAAATAAACAGAGTATGTTTTCTGAAGGCGTGATATGTTTTAATGGCTTATTTCTTGTCTAAAAATAAAGCAGGCAATAAATTTGTTATCAAAATGCTTCTTGTTACGAAGATATCTCATTTAAGTTCACAAAACTTTTTTTTTTTGTTGACTGCCTGAGAATTATCTACAATTATTTTCTAAAGTACTTCTCGGAATTTATTCAAGAATAAGAACTCAATTTTCTTTTTCAATTCCTACTATTATATATATAACTCACTCACTCCCTATATATATTTATTCAATTCCTACTATTATATAAAGTTCAATCTCCTATATATATATATATATATATATATATATATATATATATATATATATATATATATATATATATATATATATATATATATATATATATATATATATATATATATATATATACTGGTGTGCAAAAATTAAGGACGAAGTCGAAAATATAGCATATCAGCTGAACGAAGAGGCAGAGCGGACAGAAAGACAAATCAGGAGATTAAGTAAGGTGATGTACGGTAGCACATGTGCAGATATGCAGGTAGACGTAATGGGGGAGTGTCTGAGTAGTATAAAGCATGTTGTCGGTGTAAGATCAGTATTTCTGGCAAAGAGATTGCACGCCGTATAGCAGTTAAAATCACACCGAGTTGCTGCCTCAGCGAGAAATGGCGAATAATCAATCTGTTAGACGACATCTGGATGCTTTTACCCGAGGTCGAATCATTGGGAAGTTAGAGGAAGGCCGCAGTGTGAAAAGTGTGGCTGCAGAGTTCGGAATTGCTCACAGCATCGTTTCACGACTTTGGAGACAATTTCAAACTACAGGAACAGCTATCCGGGGGTTCAGTAGTGGTCGTCCACGAGGAACCACACCCGCAGATGACCGGTACATTGTATTACAGGCCAGAAGAAACAGGCGGCAGACGGCGGGAGAAATCGCTAGACACACGACACAGGCGACTGGACGACCGATATCGCGTTTTACCGTGGCCAGAAGACTGCACGGTGGTGGTCTGTTTGCACGACGCCCTGTACGGTGTGTACCTTTAACGCCTGCCCATCGGAGAAGGCGTTCTCTGTGGTGCCGGGAACACCGGAATTGGAGAGACAATGAATGGGGACGAGTACTCTTTACAGATGAGAGCAGATTCAGTTTGAGTAGCGATTCTCATCGCATACTCATCTGGAGAGAGCGGGGAAGCCGCAATCATCTCTCGAACATCATTGAAAGGGACAGGTATGGAGGTCGCGGTGTTCTCGTTTGGGGAGGCATCATGCTTGGTAGTCGTACAGACCTTCACATCTTCGACGCAGGTTCAGTCAACGGGACCCGTTATTGTAACGAGATTCTTCTTCCATATGTGCGTCTTTTTAGAGGCGCTATGGGTCTGCAGTTCCTTTTCATGGACGACAATGCACCATGTCATCGCACAGTATCTGCCGAACAGCTCTTAGAGAGTGAGAATATTGAACGTATGGATTGGCCGGCATGATCTCCGGATCTCAATCCCATCGAGCATGTATGGGATTTTCTAGGCAGACGCTTGGCAGCTCGTACCTTACCACCAGTAACGATTCGGGAGCTTCGATTGGCGCTGCAAGAGGAATGGGCAGCAATGCCTCAACAACTCATTGACACCCTCATTCTCAGCATGGGCGGACGCTGTGAAATCTGCCTAGCAGTCAGGGGAGATCATATCCCCTACTAAAGACTGGATGTTTCTTGCTGGACACCCAACACAGGGATGTTTCGGCCTTCAGTCGCATTGCGCTCCATGCTACTTTTTCAATCAAGCTTCTTTTTATCCCTCTGATTTCTCTTTTAGTAAGTGTTGCTTACATATTACACATGTCCTTACGTATTGGGGATCTTACGGTATTAAATGTGTTGATTTGGAAAGCTTTTGTACAAAGTTATATTGAAAAAACCGTCTCGTCCTTAATTTTTGCACACCAGTGTATCTTGTTCAAAACTTCAGTTGTTAATAAAATACTTTCTATTCTCATCCATTCAAGTCCACATACATTTTTTAAACTCTAATGGATAACACTTGATTTTAATACAGTTTTTTCAAACATTAATTCATTAACAAAATTAAAAAAATAATAAATAGTAACAAAAAAATAGTCCAACAACATGCATAGAAAGAAAAATCGCCCGTCGTATCTCTGCATCCCAATGGATAGGTCGTAGGACTTCTAATTCAAAGGGCGTCGGTTCGAATCCCACCTGTAAAAGCTTAATTTCTGAGAATGTGATTTCTTCTTTACCATACAATATTATTAGAGTAATTAAACTAATTTAATGAATAAATAAAATTTATTCCACCACCTTATGTAGGAACACCCTGTATAGAAAGGAGAATGGGAAATTACAAGGTATATTGATTTCTATTTTGTCATTTAATATTGTGATTCTGTCATATGCATTTACATATTTATACAGAGTGTTTTTTTCCAGGTATAGAAGTTTAAGTTGGCATTACTTTCCAAGATGGCGACCGATTTAACAACTGTCAAGTGATTTATTCTCAGTTTGCTTTGACAATTCATCATGAATAGACTCACGCCTGAACAACGCTTTCAAATTGTGCAATTTTATTTCGAAAATAAGGGTCGATTTTCATAAGCGAATTTTGTTTAGCGATGAAGCGCACTTCTGGTTGAATGGCTACGTCAACAAACAAAACTACCGCATTTGGAGTGAAGCTAATCCACAAGTGTATGTCGAAACACCGTTACATCCAGAAAAACTGACTGTTTGGTGCGATTTATGGGCTGGTGGAATCCTTCTTCAAAAACGATGAAGGCCACAACGTTACAGTCAATGGTGATCGGTATAGAGCCATGATTACTAACTTTTTCATTCCTGAATTGAACAATCATGATGTCCAGAAGCTGTGGCTCCAACAAGACGGCGCAACATGTCACACAGCTCGTGCCGCAATCGATTTATTGAAAGACACGTTTGGTGACCGCCTCATTTCCCGTTTTGGACCTGTGAATTGGCCTCCAAGATCTTGTGATTTAACACCGCTAGACTATTTTCTGTGGGGCTATGTAAAGTCATTGGTCTATGCGGATAAGCCACAAAAGCTTGACCATTTGGAAGACAACATTCACCGTGTTATTGCTGAAATACGGCCACAAATGTTGGAAAAAGTCATCGAAAATTGGACGTCCAGATTGGACTCCATCCGAGCCAGCCGTGGCAGTCCTATGCCAGAAATCATATTTAAAATGTAATGCCAGAAGATTATCTTTCGAATGAAAGAAATTCATGTCAATCGAATAATACATCGTTGTTTTATTGCAATTTAAAGTTCTATACCTCTAAAAAAACACCCTTTATTATTGAAACTATTTAATAAAAAGTAGCGACTCTCTCTCTCTGTGCGGTATCCTGGTGGTCCAAGTTTCGAATCGTGGCTGTCCTGTCGTGAGTTCGAGCCCAGTACCACTAAAGACCCGCTGTGTAGGGGAGCGATGCACGTTAAATCTGTCGAGAGCTCAAACGTCCTCCCGTTGGAGAGGTGTGGTAATTATGAGAGGAAGGTGCCAGCTCAAGTGTCATCCTAGTCACTTGACCGTGGTTCAAAATTACTAGGTCCGTTGCCAAAATCCCTCGTGTAGCTTAACAGTGCGATGTTAATATTCACTCACTCACTTAATAAAAAGTATTTAAAATAAAATTTTTCTTTGTTGACCTAAGTAGGAGTTGACTTAATTTTTTTTTATATTACTTGTATTTCGTCAAAAGATATTTACAACTCTCGATTTAAGCGTATGTGTGATTTTTTTCGCTTTGCACCATAAAGCAACAAGAGGGCTATTTTCAATGGACCTCGTATATAACTGTGAGCCACTTTCGATTTAAGAGGAATAACAAAAGTAGGTTTCTACTCGTAAATTATCGAAATGTAGCTACATATACAGGGAAGAAATAAGGTACAGATAAGGATTGCAATACCGGGATACCGAATACTGGTGTTTTGAGCCATTTGTACACCATTCTGTAATACCGGTATTAAAATACCGTTTTTTCGGTATTAACTAGAAATTTAAAAATTGTCTCCACCATATGTTCAGGGACCACCAACAAAGTAAAATAGTATACACTTTTGTTTTTATGTCACCCTAACGGGCGAAATTAATTAGACTCTGAATACAAAGTTGCATCGTGTAAGAAAAGGGATAAAATATATGAATCACCCAAGGAGTCGGGTCAAAACTATCCTAATTATAGCTCAGACTGATAATGCACACTCGCAGGATTCGTAGCCCGATATTCGTATCTGTGAAAACAAAGTTGTAGTTGTGAGGAAAGGGCGTAATATTTCGATATTTTTTAAACTGAGGAGTTATTCACAGTGAATTTATGTATCATGCTTAAGAGTTCAAAATATTTTTTCAGATTTCTTATATATATAATCATAAATAATAACCCATAATAATGAATAAGAATAACTTTAAAGAACATAAAAATTCAGTTGAAATTCGGTGATTGGATTTGGCTTTATTATTTATGTGATGAAAATCACAGACCACAGGCTGAATAGTGATATTTATACTTTTTTCGTGATTTAAATAAATAAAATGTTCCATTACTTTTTTGTGATTTTTTATATACTTTTATAATTTATAAGTTAAAATTTATTTTTTGGGAGAGATATTTACACTCTCTAATAAAACTGGCAAATAAAACAAAGAAACACACACCTGTGTTTTCTTTCTTCTTTAAAAAATTTCTTCTACCGGGTCTAAAACCGTATCCGAGTATTAAAGCCTAAGAAATACGAAATACCGGTATGGAACTTTTAGTCCGATATTGCTAACTCTCTTTCATTTAAATCTTTTAACTGAATCAAGGGTCGGTAAGATATTATGAATAATTATTTAACCAAAATGAAAAACCTTCTGTCTTTGAGGTCTAATTTGTTCCTCTCGACTATGCTTGGTGATAAATATTACTACTTATTAGTAAAGGGTGTTTTTTTAGAGGTATAGAACTTTAAATTGCAATAAAACAATGTATTATTCGATTGACATGATTTTTTTTTATTCGAAAGATAATCTTGTGGCATTATATTTTAAATAGGATTTCTGGTATAGGACTGCCACGGCTGGCTCGGATGTAGTCCAATTTTCGATGACTTTTTCCAACATTTGTGGCCGTATATCGGATATAACACGGCAAAAGTTGTCTTCCAAATGGTCAAGCGTTTGTGGCTTATCCGCATAGACCAATGACTTTACATAGCCCCACAGAAAATAGTCAAGCGGTGTTAAATCACAAGATCTTGGAGGCCAATTCACAGGTCCAAAACGTGAAATTAGGCGGTCACCAAACGTGTCTTTCAATAAATCGATTGTGGCGCGAGCTGTGTGACATGTTGCGCCGTCTTGTTGGAACCACAACTCCTGGACATCATGATTGTTCAATTCAGGAATGAAAAAGTTAGTAATCATGGCTCTATACCGATCACGATTGACTGTAACGTTGTGGCCTTCATCGTTTTTGAAGAAGTACGGACCAATGATTCCTCCAGCCCATAAAGCGCACCAAACAGTCAGTTTTTCTGGATGTAACGGTGTTTCGACATACACTTGTGGATTAGCTTCACTCCAAATGCGCCAGTTTTGTTTGTTGACGCAGCCATTCAACCGGAAGTGCGCTTCATCGCTAAACAAAATTCGCTTATGAAAATCGGGAACAACGGCAATCTCGTTTTAGGCACATTCGACGAATCTACGCCTTGCTTGATGATCGTTTTGATGAATTGCCAAACCAAACTGAGAATAAATCACTTGACAGCTGTTAAATCGGTCGCCGTCTTGGAAAGTAATGCCAACTTAAACTTCTGTACCTGGAAAAAAAAACTTTATTATGCCATCGATCAGTTTCGTCAAATCAAAAGACGTCGCCAAATGCTACAATATGCAGCCAATAGTGAAAATCTGTTCCCACGCATGTTAAAATAGCGATGATTGGATTTGGTGATATTTGTTTAAACTGGCAAAATTGGTTGTTGGTATAATACGTAAGCATTGTGATATATTTTGAATTGGAGATGTCTTTTGATTTGGTGAAATTGGTTGATGAAAATACGTTTGTACCTGAAAATAAAATGGATGATAGTGTGATGATGATCGCCTTTGGCGACATTTTTTTATTGGGCTAAATTCATGTGACGTCATAGTCACACGATGCATGTATTCGCGTGTTCCCAGTGAACCAGTTTTCTCTTTGTTATTGACAAAGTTGGATTTTTTCGAAAACTTGCTTTTAAAGAGAACATATATGTTAACAATAATAACGTTCATAGATAAAAGGAATCTATTGGATTTTAAAAAATACACGTAAAATATGTATGTTTTTTAAGTTATGTATGTTTTTTATACTTTTTCTTATGTAAGTGACACTAAATATCCTAAATATTATCCATTTATACGCTTTTGCAAAATCACGGTTCCGAACGTAGGCGGATACCTTAAAAGTTTAGTACAATTTGAGGCTTTTTTGTAGTAAGGGGTCTGAAGTGGGTTTATTAAATACTCGGTTTTTGTGAGAGATTTGAAAAATTGTGTACCTCTCTTATGGGGAGTGCGATCTGAGATCGATTAATCAAAGAATCGATTTCTCTGACAAAAAGAATCGATTTCTTAAATCGATATGTAGCACTGGATTGATTCAGTGAATCGATATTTCACCCTAGAAAATCGATATTCGATTTTTTTTCTGTTTCGGTAAAAACCATAAAATTCAATTTTAGACGTTAAACTTTTACACTTATATAAATTCAATAGTTCAATTTTAAATAATAAATCACAGCAACAACTTTCACAAACTAATTGTGAAGAAGTTGAAGCCATAGAAGAGACTAACATGGAAAAAGAAATTTGGAATTTTCATAAGTTGCTTGTGAAAAAGCAACTCTCTACATGTAATGCACTTGCACTGGTAAGTCAGGGCGTAAACAAAGAATTTAAACACTATTTATCGCAGGCAGTTGTGCACCTGAAGTATGATCCTATATTTTACTGGCAAGAACAAAAAAACTTTTTATCATCACGTTCACTCAATAGCTATGACGTATATGAGTATCGTGGGATCATCTGTTCCTTGTAAGCGCATTTTTTCGATTGCCGGCAACATCGCAAGTGATGAGCGGAACCCGCTTGGATCCCAGTAGACTTGACAGACTGTTGTTTTTATAAAAACTTAGATATTAAGCATTGGGGACTATAAGCTAAATTATCCATTTTCTAAACTTTTTAATGTAACAAATACATCTAGAAAATAAATGTCTTCTTTTATACCTGATACTTTGATATGGCAATAAAAATAATTGTAAGTGTAGAATTTTCTGAAGTAAAAAAAAAATCCCTGATTTGACTGATAACAGATCGTTTATTGTGGTAATTTCTTGTTTTTCATAAAATAGATTTATATTTATATTGTAAATGAAGACGATCTTTTGGCGACGAAAAAATCCATTCTTTAGACCTCGATTTTTTTGTGAATCGATGCATCAGTTTACGATTCAAATCGATTGAAAAATCGATTTTTTCCGGAAAGAATCGCCATCCCTAATCTCTCTTACCTGTATATAAACTTATGAACTCCATCCCACCTTTTTAACTAAGTATCCGTACCTCTTCTCATGATATTTTGAAAGAAATTATGAGATAATCTCTTCGCATCTTATGAAACATGCATTCTAACATGGACAATGTGGACGCTGTAGCCTAGTTATTATAGTCACGAACTCCTGACCGGAGTGTCGCTGGTTTGAGTCCTGTTGGATTGATGAATTGAATATTAACGTCGCATTGTTCAGCTACAACAGGGCTTTTGGCGACGGACACCGTAATTTTGAACCATGGTCAAGTGACGTGGACGACACCTGAGCTGACCCCTCCCTCTCCTAACTACCACACCACACCAATGGGAGGATGTTTCAGCTCTAGACAGATTTAACGTTCATCGCTGCCCTACACGGTGGGTCTTAAGTGGTACTGGGCTCGAACTCGTGACAAGGCAAGCCACGATTCGATACCTTTACCACTCGGCTACCGCCACCACTGAGTCCTGTTGGAACTGAACCATAAAGAGGGGCTAATTCATACTAAACCTGTCGATGCTCAAAGTTCTCCCGTTGGTGTGGTGTGGTAGTTTGGAGAAGGGAGAGCCAGCTCAGGTATCATCCTCATCACTTGATAGTAACTCAAGTTTGGAGGTCCGCCGCCTCTGTAGCCCTCGCTCTGTTTTAAAGTGCTACTTTCAAGTAAAAGAGTAAATAAACAGTCATTTACAGATCTGAAACATGAATGAGAGCTAACGCACAGAGAGAGAGAGAAAGAGAAAGAGAGAGAGAGAGAAAGAGAGAGAGAGAAAGAGAGAGAGAAAAGAGAGAGAGAGAGATAAAGATAGAGAGAAAAAGAGAGAGAGAAAGAGAGAATATACTCCCTTTGTTGCTAATGCCCTCTGTCTGACGATATCAAATCAATGCCTATGAAATTTATTGCAATAAAGGGCTAGATGCACGTCTGTCGTTATCCGTAGCTTTGATCATCATACAGGTAAGAGAACGGTTTGGCTCGGTTTCACCTTACTTTTTAGGGAGTACACCCTGGGGATCTCCCAGATTTCTTGCCCTTCCACCAACCTCAGGAGATGACTTGCGGCTCGATGGTTATTTAAATGTATAGTGCCTCCATGCCGCACAGGGACTATACACTTATAAACATCCATGTCTTCTTCTCCGAGATTCGAACCCAAGCCCTGTGGCACTGCAGTAAGTGTCACTATACCGGATGAGAGGCATATACTTCCGAAGAATAAATTTTTGTCCTGAATACAATGTATATCCAACAAGTATAAATAGAGAATTCTGTATTCTTGTGCATTTATTTTTTTAATATCTTAAATAAAAAGTGATTTTAAATATTATTTACTTATTTTTTTTTCTGAATTTTATTCAAATCGTTTTCATAGCTCGTGTATTTGCGTTTACATGTACTATTCTATCATACGTGTTTTATTGAAAATCTGTACGATAAATTTCCCAACTCGGTGGTTACGCCCCTTGGGTGGTGCTGACAATTAATGAGGGTGGTAGAAAGTCCATACATATTTAGTTGCAGTGAGACAATAATTGAAATATCTCAAGTAATTGCGCATTAGACACATCCAAAATAATTCAGAAACAGCACTGATGTTGATTTCTTGAAAAGAGAAGAGACTGGTATGAAAGTTTTCATGTCTAAGCAAATACATAAACGTGTGTGTGGAAACGCCAGTTTTAGAACGAGATCTAATCATTATTCAAATATATTTCCCTTTTAATACTGTACAGATATATAAATGAAATTTCTCTATTAACAGTTTGTGTATTTTTCAATATCCTTTAGGAATTCTCACATGCTTATTTTTAAAAATAAGTGTGTTTGAATATAAAATTATTCTATAGTACTAATTTGTTCAGTGAACATTTTTATTTTAAAAAATACAAGCATTAAAAAGTTTCTTTAATTGATTTGAAATTACATCGTACCTTGAAACAACAAACTACTATTGGCATTGAGCCTCGTAATTCTTTTTTTCCTTCTGTGACAGGGCTGCGCATTGGTATTTCTACCTTTGTTGTACTAGTACCTTCCCCAGGAGCTGGTATCACTTTTTAATGCGGCATCATTTAGGCGATACCAACTACCGCAATTAATTTTGGCGCTCAGTTTCTTCTCCAGAGAGAGGCACCTGAGCTTTCCCGATGCGAAATTTGTACTTAGGAATTTAATTTTGCCAAGAGCATCCAAAAGGCAAATGGACACTCAAGGGATCTTTCTCGTGCCGTATAATTAACGACATGGCCCCTATCGATTTTCTGCATGGTGAAAATCCACCGACTTGGGCCGGGATGATCGAACCTGCAACCTTGGGTACAGAAAGCCAGCGACATGCTGACTACGCTCCAGCCGGACCTCGTAGTTCTGAACCACGATTAAGTGAGAGTTATAATAATATCGTACTACCAATTGACACGAGGGCAACAGATCTCTTATTTTGAACCGCAAGTCAAGTGACGAGAATACCTGACCTGGCACCTCTCTATCGAAACTTTTAGACTCGTCTAGTTCTAAACACAGCCTCGTTCTGAGCTTCGACAGATTTAACGTGCAACAACCCCCTCTACACGGTGGGTCTCCAGTGGCACTATGGCTCGAGATCATGACAAGTTTAGGACCATAATCACGAGGCTACCGCGGCCCCAATTTTCTATAAGTTTTTGATGTGATTGTACAAATACTTCCACGCCACAAGTTCGGGGTTCAAATCCCGGGCTGGGCAAGAACGACTCATCTTTTCATTCCTTCAGTGGGTTGATAAATGAGTACCAAACTTGCTAGGGAACTGAATACCGATCATTTCGCATCAGACTGACCACATGACCGAAACATCTGCAGATGCACCCCAGTGCCCATGGTCACGTAAACTGAGATAGGCACAGTAAGCCTTGGCCCTCATGGGCTGTTGCGCAACTGAGTTCAGTTCGGATTGTACAAATAAGTTTAAGGGTGTGAATTTATAATAGTGATTCTTAAACTTCTCCTACTTAACGTATTCATTGATCATAGCTTTGCTTTTTATTTACAGCTGATCATGTCTAAAAGTTCTAATTTAATTCAGGATGTGGTGATTCTAAGTAGGGATATTTGTTATTTTATTGTATACAGTGCATTGTGTGCCGACAAATTCAGAAGAGTGATAGTAGGGAGCCTGGGCATGATAAATCCCTACAGAACATGGGGTTGCCCAACTACGTTTAGTTGGAGTAATTGGGAAAAACAGTTAAGAAAGGTGTGCTGTCGAGTGGAATAAAAAGGTGCAATAAGAGGCCAGGAATACATTTATAACACGTAACACATAGTTACAAATCGAACAATGCATCACATAGATCGACGTCAGAAATGCAACGACAAATGATTATCACAGGGATTGTTCGAAGTGACGACCGTGTAGGTCATAGCTCAGCCTACACCGATGGACGAAGGACGGTTCAATCTTTGGATGGAAATACAATGTGTACATCCTTTCTGTCGGTAGATGAGGTCAGGAAAGTCTTATGACATGGACTAACTGGGCAGGGGCCAATGCTCGTCTCTACTCAACGTGAATAAGATCATGATTTGTATAATTTTAACGGTCAAATGTTACTTCCGGTTATGTTCTCCTAAAAACTGGGAATTTCGGACGATATGTCAACTGTCTACATGTGATGATCGTTGTCCATGTATAGGCGTACCACCATACGCCATCATTACAACCATTAAGTCAAAAGGCGGCAGTTGGTTTGTGTGATTTGAAGTCATGCATATTTATTTGCTTCAGGTTATTGTTTGTACGTGTATTTGAAAGAAAGCTTGAGAGCTTGACATCTTTGGGAAATGGAATGCGAAACGTTCTTACGAGAATTTTTACGATGCTTTAGGATATGTCTTTGGGCATATGGGCTGAAATCAACCCTCCATCCCATATCTGAGAGTCTGATGAGGAAGCGATGATAGTGGAGTTTTTGTTGTTGTTACTAATGCCACCTGTGTCTGACGTAGTCAGATCGAGGCCCATGAAATTCATAGTGGCAAGGAGCTAGAAGTACGCCTGTCGTTGGCCTTGAGCACCATACATGTGACAGTAAGATTTACGGCGAAATTCCCCGAAGGGACGATAGATGGCGACACCACCTATCTCCACCTCCACAATTTCTGCATTGAAATGAAGGGAAATATTCTCCAGTACCTGCAATCGGACTTAGCCCACAAGACTTCGGAACCACTGATTTAATGAGCACGTACTCCGTGTGTACTTGGTGACATCGAGCATCGAACCCAGGCCTTCCGGTCTGGAGTCCGATGCTCTAACCACTAGATACTTCTTGACTATAGGGAGAGAGGACTGGTCCGGGAAGTGTGGCTTAACTTGGCTTCGTCCTGATGTTCTGGAAGCTGTGAGTTTTGCTTGGGAGAGAGCTAGGTGACTGCTCTCTGATTGGATGCTGAGTGGTGAGGATAATGACTCCTATTGTCTGCCCTAGGGGTTCAAAAAGTTATGAAATGGAGAAATGCGAGGTGCTTGTCCAGTTGAGAGAGAATTTAAAATTAAGTGAGAAAAATATGAAAAATTGTAAAGAAATTAAAAAAGGAGAATTTAAAATTTAGCAGGTATGAAATAAAGATATTGCATGAAAAAGTGATGCTATGGAAGGTTATAGAAATCGAGGAGAATTCTCCTTGGCCTTTTGGTTTTTATGTTAGCATCATAGGGAATTAAATTTAACATGTTACAATTATTTGCATGAGGGATGGAATTAAAGAAGTTGATTGCTATTTTCTGAATATGCTCTTTGAATCATACGAGTATTTGACAACGCACGCAGTTTTTATTATCTCCAGAAGACGGAGAAATTTGCATATGTGCAGGTTTCTTCAACCCTACCTCACAGCTCCACATTAGTTTGGCCACACCCCTCATTGGCTCATCGTCCTCTGACGGTTACGATTTTCACCG
This sequence comes from Trichonephila clavipes, assembly GCA_019973935.1. Taxonomy (NCBI): domain Eukaryota; kingdom Metazoa; phylum Arthropoda; class Arachnida; order Araneae; family Nephilidae; genus Trichonephila; species Trichonephila clavipes. Next base: position 158,953 of record BMAU01015464.1, read on the forward strand.
ACTAAACATGGCTTGTGATCCCATGCTCTATGGTGATTTGACCTCTCCACCCTTACTATCACACCTCTGAATTTGTCTACCAAATTCGGCGAGAATGAGTGAGTGAATATTAACGTCACACTGCTCACCAACTTGAGGGATTTTGACGAAGGACATCGTAGTTTTGAACCATGGCCAAGTGACGAGGTCGACAATAGAACTCACACCCCCTGTCGTAACTACCACACCACGTTTGATAAAACACATCTCGACTAATTTAACGTGCATCGCTATCCTACACGTCGGGTCTTCAGCGGTACTAGGCTCGAAATCACGATACACTGGCCAGGAGTCTGTTACCTTGATCACTAGGCTATCGCGACCACAGTTGAATTCGGCAACACCCTGTACATAGCTGTTTTTTACCGACGGCTTGGGGTTGCGGTAGCCCAGTGGTTAAGGTATCCAACCATGGCAGGCCTGTCATGAGTTCGATCCCAGTACCACCAAAGACCCGCCGTGTAGGGCAGCGATGCACGTTAAATCTCTCGAGAGCTGAAACGTCCTTCCGTTGGCGTGGTAGTTAGGAGAGGGGTGGCAGCTCAGGTGTCGTCCACGTCACTTGACCATGGTTCAAAATTACGTGGTCCGTCGCCAAAAGCCCTCGTGTAGCTGAACAGTGCGACGTTAATATTAACTCACTCACTTTTACCGACGGCTTACATTTATCGTGAAAATATTTTCAATCCAACAAGATTATCAACTTACAAGGCATAGTTTATGATAGAGAATTATCTTAACAGAGAGAGAACCTCAAATTGAATCCAAAAGATGGTCATTGTAGCAAAGAGGTAGCATTGTAAAAAAAGAATTCCACTGTAAACGAATGTATGCCTTTCAGACGATTTTTTTACTTGAAGGAAAATAAATTTCTGAGGCTGTTATGAAATTTGTCAAATTTCTTGCTAATTCCTTATTATGATAAAATCATTTGCATACAGAAAAACAAACGCAAATTGAGGCTGATGTAGTAATTACGAAAAAACTATGTATTAATGGATTGATTACTTATTAAAATCGAGTTTTCCATTATCCCTTGCATACCATGTAACCACTAGTAAAGGGTGTTTTTTTAGAGGTATAGAACTTTAAATTGCAATAAAACAACGATGTATTATTCGATTGACATGAATTTTTTTTATTCGAAAGATAATCTTGTGGCATTACATTTTAAATATGATTTCTGGCATAGGACTGCCACGGCTGGCTCGGATGGAGTCCAATCTGGACGTCGAATTTTCGATGACTTTTTCCAACATTTGTGGCCGTATATCGGCAATAACACGGCGAATGTTGTCTTCCAAATGGTCAAGCGTTTGTGGCTTATCCGCATAGACCAATGACTTTACATAGCCCCACAGGAAATAGTCAAGCGGTGTTAAATCACAAGATCTTGGAGGCCAATTCACAGGTCCAAAACGTGAAATTAGGCGGTCACCAAACGTGTCTTTCAATAAATCGATTGAGGCACGAGCTGTGTGACATGTTGCGCCGTCTTGTTGGAACCACAGCTCCTGCACATCATGATTGTTCAATTCAGGAATGAAAAAGTTAGTAATCATGGCTCTATACCGATCACCATTGACTGTAACGTCGTGACCTTCATCGTTTGTGAAGAAGGATTCCACCAGCCCATAAAGCGCACCAAACAGTCAGTTTTTCTGGATGTAACGGTGTTTCGACATACACTTGTGGATTAGCTTCACTCCAAATGCGGCAGTTTTGTTTGTTGACGTAGCCATTCAACCAGAAGTGCGCTTCATCGCTAAACAAAATTCGCTTATGAAAATCGGGAACAATGGTAATCTCGTTTTGGGCCCATTCGACGAATCTGCGCCTTGCTTGATCATATTTAAAATGTAATGCCACAAGATTATCTTTCGAATAAAAAAATTCATGTCAATCGAATAATACATCGTTGTTTAATTGCAATTTAAAGTTCTATACCTCTAAAAAACACTCTTTATTAATGGATTGATTGCTTATTAAAACCGAGTTTTCCATTATCCCTTGCATACCATGTAACCGCTAGTAGATACATGCTAAGTATAGTAAAAATTCCCATTGTAACCTCCTGCGGTTACATGGCTTAATTAGGTGTACAACGAGTGTAGCCAGCACAGGAAACATTTTCCATTATTGGGATTTTACAAAATTATAAAAAGTTGCAAAATGTTTGGGCAACAAATTTTTTTAAAAAAATAAGGAAATTAGGATTAAAATTACAAATCTTTGTGAAATTTCTCTAAATGTTCTTTGGAGCAAAACGTTTTTCCACGTGTATTTCATTAATGCATTGTCCTTTTTGTTCCATTTTTCATCTTCTTCGTCACAAATAGATTAATCCGTATCCGAGTCATTGCCGCATTCATCGGTTTCCGGCAAATATTCTCATTCTGCATCACTTTCGTAGAAATCCAATGACAATGTCATATTGGTAAGAAAAAATTAAATATAAATAAAAATATAATCATACAGACTTTTGAAAGTGAAACAAAACACACAAGCGAACGTGTGCCTTAATCAGCGTCGTAACGTCTCGAGGTAACATAGTCATAAATTTATGATTTCTGGGGATACTAGCAAGCGCAGTCTGGTACCAAGAGGTTTACACGATTTTAATTATGTTTATCATGGATTGTGTACACAATCATTTGTGTGCTATACTAGAGCTATAGGGTATGAACCTCTTATTTTTGAACAGCGATGAAGTGTAGAAGACGACACGGTACCCCTTTCTCCAGTGAGTGAATATTAACGTCGCACTGTGCTTTTGGCGATGGACCACGTAATTTTGAACCATGGTCAATTGACGTGGACGATTCCTGAGCTGGAACCCCCTCTACTAACTACCACACCACACCAACGGGCGGACGTTTCAGCTCTCGACAGATTTAACGTGCATCGCTGCCCTACACGGCGGGTCTTTAGTGGTACTGGGCTCGAACTCATGACATGCCTGCCGTGATTCGATAACTTGACTACTGGGCTACCACAGCTCTTCACCCATTTCTCCACAATTCCACACTACGGTGGTGAACGCTAACTACGTTATGGTGAAGACAAAGTCTTGAGTGATTTAATCCGCATTAGCTCTTCACTCGATGGATTTTTAGTGGCACCAGGTTTAGAACCCGAGTGAGAAAAAAAATCGTGTCCATGAGTTCGGGACCATAACTAAGTGGCGTCCACACAACTATTAATCGAAAAATAAGTATTCTTACACGTTTTTCCATGTCCAAAGGAATATACGTGAGGGAGTGAGTGAATATTAACTTCGCACTGTTCAGCTATACGAGGGCTTTTTGAGACGAACCACGTATATAATTGTGAACCATGATCAAGTGAAGTGGATGACACCTGAGCTGCCACCCCTCTCCTAACTACCACACCACACCAACGGGTGGACGTTTCAGCTCTCGACAGATTTAGCGTGCATCGCTGCCCTACACGGCGGGTCTTTGGTGGTACTGGGCTCGAACTCGTGACAAAGCCAGCCCCCATCCGATACCTATACCATTCGGCTACCGCGGCCCCAAAGGAATATACGAACTATGACTCGAAGATATTTAGCTTACAAACTCCAATATATCAGCACTTCCGGTCAGAGGTGTAACGGAGAGTATTAAGGCCCTCCTCCCAGCAAAGTCAGGTTTTGGACCCAAGCTGGATCTTACAAAGGATTGCCAATCCCTAATATAGGTTTTGAGCCCCATAGAATCCTCCCCTCCTCCCCGTGATGCGGGGGAGAACGTTACGCCATTGCTTTTTGGAATACTTTATTAACTGGGCACCTGAGAAAAATGCGTTGGATATCGCCGATGGATCTTTTAGTTTTGAGTGTCATGAGTTCGAACCTAGTACCGCTGAAGACCAACCGTGCAGAGGAGACAACGCAATATGTCTAGGCTCAGATGTTCTCCCGTTGATATGGAAGTTAGGAGAGAGGAGTGTCGGCTCAGGTGTTGTCCTCGTTACTTGATCATGGTTCAAAATTTCGAGATCCGTCGCCAAAAGCCCTCGAGTGGCTGAAAAATGGGATGTTATTTTCAATCCTTTAATTTTGAGCAATGGTGAATTTATTAGGACAACAATTCATGCGACATTCCTAGATTCCACATCTGGACATTGAATTAAATGTTGAGCAAATACAAACTTAACATGCATCATTCTCCCAACGCGATGGGGTTTTTTTTTTTAATCAAAATTCGATGCCGCGACTCGACTGAAACATCCCTGATGAGTTCGTGACTATGACCATTCGGTTACCGAGGCCACACTTGACTTTTGGAATACCTCATTATATATGAGAATTTTGATTGATTGATTGTTTATTATCTTCACACTCTAGAGCAAAACGAAGATACTGGCAATATACCTCGAAATTTTAATCCTCGGTCAAGTGACGAAGACGACACTTGAATTCTCAAACTTCCCACTGTCCAAACTTACACGTCACACCAAAGAAGGACGTTGAGCTTCGACAGATTTTACATGAAACAGCCTCTCTACATGGTGGGTCTTTACAGGTACCAGGACTCGAACTTGGCTTTTTATTCACAGTCATGAACATACGAATTTGAAATTTAGCTGCAATTAATGTGCAACAATCTCTATTATTTTACTGAAAATATTTTGCAAGGAATCTGGACATTGGGCTAATGTTACTCTGCTTATGTGATTTGAGTTTAATTTACGTCACACTCTAAGGCACCATAGGGCTGTGGTAGCCCAGTGATCATGTCATGAGTTCGAGCCCAGTACCACTAAAGATCCGCCGTGTAGGGCAGCAATACACGTTAAATCTGTCGAGAGCTGAAACGTCCTCCCATTGGTGTGGTGTGGTAGTTAGGAGATGGGGTGCCAGCTCAGGTGTCGGCCATGTCACTTGACCATGGTTCAAAATTACGTGGTCTGTCGCCAAAAGCTCTCGTGTAGCTGAACAGTGCGAAGTTAATATTCACTCACTCACTCACCATAAGGGCTATTGGAGACGGATCTCGTAATTTTGAACCCCAGTCAAGTGACGAGAACGACACCTGAGCTAGTACCACCTATCTAAGATTCCTCACAACACCATTGAAAGGATTCAGAGCCTCGACAAACTTAACGTACATCAGCCCTCTGTATAGAGTGTTTTTAGAGGTATAAATAGAATGAATGAGCGAATATTAAAGCCGTGTTATTAAGCTACATGAGAGATTTTGGCGAGGGATCACGTAATTTTGAACCATGCTCAAGTGACGAGGACAACACCTGAGCTGGCACCCACCCTCTCTTAACTTTCACACCACACCAATGTGGGGACATTTGAGCCTCTACATATTTAACGTGCATCGGCCTCCTTTGCCCGGAGGTAGTGTTGGTAGATGAAGGGAGGGGGGAATTCAGCGGTATTAGGCCCGAAATCATGACACTTCAGCCACGAGTCCGTTACCTTGACCACTAGTCTACTGCGGCTACGGGTCTTCAGTGGCAATAAGTTTCGAACGCGTGACTGGACAATCCTGGCCACGAGTTCATGACCATGACCACTTAGCTATCACGTCCCCACTGTAAATGCGAATGGTATATATTACAAAGTTAAGCAATAAAAAAAAATAACCATTTGAGCCGAAATACATTTAGTTTTCTAAACTAGGGAATTGAGATAATAAAAATTCGATAGATTTATCTTCTAAATGGTTTCTCAATAAATATATTGCATATTAAAATTAAAAGCAAAATTAATTTTCTTATGACAAAAAATAATTTTTTTCTAAAAAATTTGGTACCTGTTATAAAAATAACAAACAAGTGTAATTATTTAGAAAAAGTAAAGATAATAAATTTGCCCCCTAATCATGTTTCCCCAATGAAATTTTACCACGAAAAATAAAACAGAAAAAGCAAAAGAGCCCCGCAAACAAACTGATCCGATAAAGACAAAGAGAAGCACAGGTCGCCAACGAGGCGACGATCCGTAACTCCTCCGTCGCCAAGACGGAGAAGAACCGAAATCCAGAAGTATTAAAGCATGTCTAGGCTATTGGGTCTCGGGCAATGAGTGGATTTTTGCCAGTTGCTGACGCAAAGGATAGTGAAGAATTCTTTCTTGAGTCATGGAGATCTCTCATCACAATTCAGGTGAGTCATTTTTGGAGGGTTTTCTCCATTCTGCATCTTGCTTATCAGTACAGATAAAATAATAGGGAGGATTCTTAATGAGAAATCGATTCTTTTGAGGAAAAGGAATGCTTTTGTTTTTAACAATCTTGTTAAGGAGATGTTTACAGGTGTTTTTGAGCGTCGGGACTAGAATGTATATTCCCTACTCCTAATATAATATTAAACTAGTACTTTATGAAATACATAATTTAGAAGAGGGGTTTTATTCATATTTTAATATATTAGAGTATAGAAATTTTAACGGAACTCCGGTCATTTCGATTGATAGTAACTCTGAAAATGTGAATTTTCTAAAACTTCTATTGAAGCTGTGTATAGAAGTTCTCGCTATATTGAGGCAAAAATATAAAAGTATTTTCAATAAAAGAGTTTTAAAAGTATCACTCAATTTCTTTTTGCCAAAAAAATTGCATTTAAATAAATTTTTATGTCTTCTAAAAAAAATTTTTTTTGCATTTTTTAATTTAACTGATATTAAATATAAATTCATTTGTATGCTTATTTTTTAAATCATAGTTCTCTGAGCGTAGCTAGTCGCCTTAAATTTGTATATTTTGCTTCCTTTTTTTTCCTCATGCAATTTATCAGTATTTTTTTTTTAAAGAAATAATACAGTTGTGTTTTGGAGTAGTGTTCTTCGCATGGATTATTCTTTTTTCAAGTTAAATCGCGTATTAGTTTAATATACGTATAGCTATACCTTAATGTTTATTATAGAACTTGTGATGATTCAATTTTAGGGATTATCATTTTTTTCCGTTATGAAAGTTTTATATCCATTTTTATATAAAAAATTGTATTAAAAATGTATTTTCTTATAAAAAAAATCCTCCTTACTAAGAAAAATCGGCCATATATTATCTTTATTTCTTGACCTGCTATAAATGTTATAGAATTTTTTTCCAGTAGTGCAATAGTTCTGTAAATTTTTGTAACTTTTATTATGATCTGTTAGGAATTTAAAAACAAAATTTCCATTTTAAATTAGTTTTTAAAAATTTTTCGTGTTACTATCATTAGAATAAGTCTAACGGGGGAAAATTAAGTTTTGAAAGGAAGCTACAATAATTAATATCATTCAATGCCGTATTAATTACAAAATTTATATATCTGCTAGTAAATTTTGAACTTTACGAGCCAATGTTATAAATGATAGGTGGCCGCGGTAGCTGAGTGGTCAAGGTATCGGATCGTGGCTGGCTTTGTCACTAGTTCGAGCCCAGTACCACTAAAAACCCGCGTGTAGTGGAGCGATGCACATTAAATCTGTCGAGAGCTTAAACGTCCTCCCGAGGGTGTGGTGTGGTAGTTAGGAGAGGGGGTGCCAGCTCAGGTGTCGTCCACGTCACTTGACCATAGTTCAAAATTGTGTGGCCCGTCACCAAAAGCCCTCGTGTAGCTGAACAGTGCGACGTTAATATTCACTCACTCGTTATTAATGATAGTATCTTGGCAACTGATTAAGTCATTAAATACAATTCAATAAATAAATATGTAGTTGATTGGAAAACATTTAAAAGAAATTGCGAGAGAACTCTTTGAAATGTCTTGTACAATCGCAAAGCACTTTTTAATTGCAAAATATTTTAGATTTATTTTTGTTTGAAATATGCATCATAATGAACACGAGAAGTTCCCAAGAAAAGAAACTCAAAATTTAATTTTTTCATTGTTGAAAGAATAGCTTTATACTTTTGACAACTTAACAGGTGGTACAATTTTTTTTGGTGATGCTAATATTAAGTGATTTTAAGAAACGTCAATTTTTTTTTTTATTACTTAAAACAGAGTATGAAATGGGATGGTAGCTAAGTACTTATTACTTTCGAAACTATGAGAAACCAATTTTAAGCAAATCTTCATAAGATTCCTTATCTTTAAAGAAATATTGGAGGTGATCAATAAAATGCAAAAACTGGAATAATTAACATTTTGTTTATTAAAAGCTAAGGTTATCTTCAATCATTTTAAAGAAATCTATGTGTAAAGGTAAATGCTAGATTCTTTCTTTGATATGGGGAAAATTTTTTTTACAGCAACTTTTAAAGTTATAAAAAGTTTCAGCCATTATTTACATAACTAGTCTAAATAACTAAACATATTATAAAATTGTATATTTCTAACTTAATTTTTATATCTTTAATTTCCTGCTACTAATCAGTTTTATCTATGGGGAATATATTAATATTTCTTCAATCTTTTTGTTCGTTCACTAAATTAATGCAATGGCAGTGTGTTAAATTTAAGCTTTAATAATTGTAAAATATTTCTAAAATTTAATTGCTTGTTATTGTAGAGAAGTTTAAAGCTTTACATCCTGCAACTCTAAGGTATTTACAGTATATGCTGGTTATTTTTTGGAATAGGGTTGATTTATAATATATATAGTTAGGTTTGTTTAATATATATTTTGTATGCGTCGAAATATTTCTATTTCTTTGACCATATATCGAAAAAATTATAATTTTTTTAAAAATTTCTTTGTAAAATTTTTGCTTGAAAAATTTTCAGCACTTTTTTTGCTATGAGCTCACAAATTTAACTCGTATTTTAAGGTATTGTAAAACACTCCAGGATATTTGTAGAATTTCTCAATATTTGCTAAAACTTAATTTCTGAGTTCATATAATCCATCTTTAAAAGTCCATAAATGAGCCATGGCTTTTGGCTACGGTCAATAACTCCCCTAGGTTTAATGGGACATAACTTTGGGCCATAATTTTTCGTTATTCTAAAGATCGATAGAGTAGAACCATGTGTGTGTGGTATTCTCGACACGTTTCTAAACTGCTGAATTTTTCTAAAGTCGAGAGACGTCAAATGAGATCTTGCATCGATTTCGAACGTAGTATATTCTAAATCGATAAATTTCACTGACATTAGAGATTAAATTGGTAGGAAAAAACACAAATTTTGTTAGTTTTACGCTTGAAATTTAGTTCAGAGTCGACTATTACCCATGAACATTGAATGTAAAATTTAATATTAAACTTGAATTATTTGAGTAAATTACTAAAATTACTAAATTTTAGTTTTTATTGCGGAAGTATGTACGTGTGGATCGAATTTTCTAAATTTCAAAATCAACCTATGCGTAAAAAATGCGGTTCATAAAGGAGAAAATAAGTTTTAAGTATTGCCATAAGGATGGAAGAAGCTTTGGTATTTGTTCGTATAAAAAGTCGTTGATTTTTAAAGAAAAAGATTTGACACTTCAAGTACTTATTTATTGCGATGAGAGAGAACACGTACAAAATAGTTAAAAAAAAAAACATGAAGTATATTTAACAGCAGCCTCTTTAGAATTAAATTTAAGAGCTTACTATCCAAATTATAGTGCAAGATAAAGCCGAAGTCAAAATAGCTTGGATTGCGGATTGATTCGTTGGTTGCGTGAAGGGACCTGCAGTTAAACCCCTTCGGGACAAACGGCCCATATATGAGCCAGCATGAAACACCGTCAGAGACCGAACACCTCGCCCACGCGCCAAGCACCTGGAACCTGTTCTTGAAATATGTGGTTTTTGTTTATAGTGAAGATAAGACTTATTTTCGCTAAAGCATTTGATTTGGGTTTGCAGTCTAGTTTTTAATGGATAACTAGATCTGTCAGACAAAATTTTGTTTGTTTTTTTACTAAGTCGACTTTTACAAATGCTGACAATAAAATGTTTAAAAACTTGTACTTCAACAGAAAGTGGCTGGAGTAAATAAAGTATAAAGTATATATAAAGTATAATACGAAATACATATAAAGCATATTCCGTTCGTGTAATATACAGAACCATATTGAACAACGCGTTTATATTTCGGTATTTTTATGGATTTAGGCTTAACTACACAAAACCCTCCGGCCTGTGAGTGACACTCGCGACGGAAACCTCCGACCTTGGCGACGCGCACGTGTTTGCGTCTTTCGTCCCGAAAGGGTTAAGAAATGTAGTAATGTGCATTGTATTGTATACTACTCGGTACTTCTATCAAACTATAGATTTGGGTTATTAAGATTGAAGGGAGAAATTTGGGGTCGCAAATTTAACTTTGTTACCCCTATTCTAAACTTTTGAAGTTACCTTTAATATTTCTCCTTGCCTCCATACAAAGATTTTTTGACCGCCAAGATCGCCCTTTTCTCCCTTGTTATGTATAAGCCTAACACTGTGGATCCACAAGATTTTGAGCTCCCTTTCCTGACTCTCAACAGGATTTAAAGGTTCCTCAATATCCCAAGACTATCTCTTCTATTTTTACTTTTTTTTATACTTTCCTTTAAGCGAACGGTAAACATCTAATCTTTCACAAAAAATATTGCAAAAAACTATTTTCAAATAAATGTACTTAACTGAATTTTTAATCGGAAATATTGCGTTGTGTGCATTTCTTTTTACAAGTGGTGTTGTATCGGGTGTAACATTTGAAATCTGCAGTCTGTTTCACTCTTTCCCGATTGTTTCTATTTATTTTAAAAATACTACGTTGAGTAATGGCTGTGCAGTTGCAAACAATGCAAATTGAATTCATATTAACTAGTTAACTGTGATTGACGAGTATACTCGTCAGGGAGAAGTTGCACGATTTTCTGTATTGACGACTAGATTCGTCATGCGTAGAAAGTAGTGCCCATTAGTTTAAGTTGTAATTTTTGACAAAAACAAAACATGTACTCTAATTTCAAGATGCTTAGAATAATTAGAGGCCAACCGAAGTAAAACAAATAAAATGCGTTCTCGTATGCACCGGCTGACACAGCGTACAAGTTCGCATAACGAGTTTATGTGCAATGATAATGTTTTTGAGATGTTAACCTAAAAGGGGCAAAGGGGAAAGTTGATTTAAAATAGGGTTCCTTTCGGTATGGCCAGCCATGGAACAAATGCTTATCGCTGACCATACGCTGATCCCATCGATAGGGGCTGGCTCGAAGTTGCATTGCTATCAAGTTGTGTAAATACCAATTGTTTTTTGATGTTAGAACTATGTGCTGACATTAGAGTAATGACCCAATGCCGTGCTACCTAAAGAACAGTTATTTTATTGGGGTGGGAAGGGCAAGAATGCTTTCTGGTTAGAGGATTGTGATCAACCCTACAGCACATACTGCAGAACTTGGTGTCAAGACGTGTAGAAAATATTTGGTCAGTAAAGGAAGTAAATCGGTGTGTTCTTAGGGCTCTCAATCCAGGAACTTTGACGGCCACTTAAATTCATAGATATCCACAAAACTTACTGTAGGAAAGACCGTCGGCCTCATAAAACCGCTACCAAGTTAAATTACTTTATAGCCCCGTACATAGACCTTTGTATAAAAAGTATTCCTTCCTCGGTGGCACGACAGCCCAGGATGGACCTTGGCCTTCTCAAGAAGCCTTTTCCAGGCCAGCCTAGAAGATCAAAACTAGAAAATCTTTTTCTAGGCCATCAATCCATTTGAGATTTGGCCTGCCCTTCATGTGCCGATTGGTTGAGCATTGAAGACTTTTTTAGTGGTACGGTCTTCGTTCATTCCGATAACGTGACCTGCCCATTTAATTCGCTGTATTTTGATGAGTTGACAATGTCAAATTCCTTGTATGATCGATAGAGCCCTAAATTTGATCTTCGCCATGTTCAATTTTCCTGGATTCCTCCAAAAATGGATCTTAAAATCTTCCTTTCGTAGATATTCTATTCTCATTTGTTCGAGACATGGACCTAGTTTCACATGCATAAGTTAATACTGATCTTAAAAGAACAAAAAGTATTAATAATAAAATTAGCAGTTTTATAAAATAAACCTTTTTAATTCAATATTTGAACGACACTTGCTCTGTGATTGACGAGTGTACTCGTCATCGCTCGATTTCCGTGGCACAAACAGTTGCAACTGGTTAATCGAAAACTTGTTCTTGTAGTTTTTTATTGGGAGAAATTTAGTAATCTAGTTTAGGATGGCACATCTTTCAATTTCTTACGAGGCCTTTCAGAGTCTTCAAAATAGGGAAGTCTTAACATTAAATGATCTTTTCAGGCCCAACTATAAAAGCGTTGGGATGTCCTAGGGCAGTGATACTCAACCCCAGTCCGCGGATCAAATGGTGCCGGGCCACCTAAAGAACATTAAACTATTGTCATTTTATTTAACGTGGTGCATTTCTCTCTAATTTTGCGCAGCTTTCCACGGAAATCGCTTTATATTCCACATTAAATCACTTTTATTCATTTTTGGTGTAAGTATATTAATCTGAAAGCATATTTAAATGTAACTAAATTAAAATTGTTAAATGAAAACAATCAACGTGTCCCACCCTCATCGGGCCATGGTAGAATTATCAAACGTTGACCGGTCCGCAGCCTCTAAGGAGCTCGCCTTCTTTAGCTGAGTACGGGTGTCACAATTTCGAGGTACCCTAGTGATCTTTTCCTATTTTCCCAAGGGGTTTACTATCTTTAGTAAAAACACGGGCTTCACGAACCCGGGGTGCCCTAGTGATCCTTTTCTATTTTCGACCCTCTTTCTTGTCATTCCATTCTTTTCCCGTCTAGACCAGAGATAAATATGTACTTTTATGTATTTAAGACTTTTTTTCTTAACGAGTGTTTGGCGCAGCTTGGCCGAAGTTGGTTTTTGTGCCATTAAAATTCAACTTCAACGACCGGTCCTCGGCGACAAAAAGGTGGCGGAGCACTGTTCTAGGGGGCCGTCAGCCACAGCTCAGGATCCACTGCCATAGAACCCTTTCCGCTCAGATAGGCCCAATGAATAATTTTATTTATTCATATAAGCGCTGTCCACCCTAAAGGATATATAAATCAGGGAGCAGAGTAATATATACAGTCGCTCCAATCTAAACTCGGACATCAAAGAAAATCTAAGTAAAAAAATTAAATAAAGGATTAGCAAAATAATTAAATGCATTTTCAATAATATATTTATTGCAGTATTAAAAACAGATAGCAAAACATATAAATTATTACATTGTAACCAGAAATTATGGTAAAAAACAAAACAAAATCTAACGTACAATCCAAACTCGGACGGCAAAGATTTTTAAAATTAGTTAATATTCAAATGAATTAATACTTTGTATGCAATCCTTTGTTTTTTATAACCATTTTAAGGCGTTTAGGCATAGATTGCACTAATTTTTCACAAAAATTAGGCTGAATATTGTCCCATTCTTGCAATAATACTTTTCAACTCAGTTTTAATTGAAACAGCGTGTTCCCGGACTTTTTTTGTTAAGATTTATGTCTGGGCTGTGGGGTGTTTCCATGACGTGAGGACAATTATATATTAGTCAGGAATGCACTCTAAGCTTTATGCTTGGGATCATTATCCTGATAAAATCTCCAATTATTGCCAAGCGAAAGTTTTTGCACACATAGAGGCAAATTTGTTCTTAAAATGTCAAGGTATACATTTTGATCCTTTCTCCCTTTAATGAAATGCAAACTTCCTGGGCCAGCAGCTGAAAATGATCCTCAGACCTTTACTGATCCGCCACCATGCTTCACAGTTGGTTTCAAGTTTTGTCTACGCAATTCCTCATTCGATTTCTCCAAACATATGGCTTGCCATCTGATCCAAATGTATTGAATTTGCTCTCGTCAGTAAATAATACTTGTTTCCAGTAAGAAAAATCCTTGTTTTCATGCTTTGCGAATTCACGTCTTTTTGATTTCGCTTACTTATGAAAGGCTTTTGTCTGGCTTTTCTTCCAGTGAGATTTTTCTTATGGAGCACATTTCTAATTGTTGATGGACCAGCTTTTTTCCCTAATTAATTTTCAGCAATAATAGCTAGCTTTGGAGTGCTATGGAAGGGATTTACTTTTCCTTTTCTCACTAAATATCGCTCATCTGCTTCGGTGAAAATCTTGTTATGGGCATTTTTAGGCTAATTTTCCTCCTGATTATTGGTTTTGTAGCGTTTTATGATGTCATGAACCGTGGAATGACTTCTTTTGACAATCTCCTATATTTCTCGCACAGACTTTCCATCTTCAGTGTGCTTAATAATCAATTTCCTTAACTCTATGCTCGTTTGACCCCTTTGCCTTGACATTTTCAATAAATTAAGTTTTTTTCTGTAATAAATGAAAACATATCAAATCGTGAATTCCGCTGAACAACTATGTTTTTCATGAAGTTTACAATTTTCACTCAGGATTGCAATTATTTGGTGCTTTTATTGTCAGATGTCCGAGTTTGGCTTGCGCTCTCTTTCTTCCGCAATTTTATTTTTATCTCTAAATTTGTCATTATAATGTATGAAGTAGCGTTATTTCATTTGTTTTTAATAGAGCAATAAATTCACGATTAGAAAACCATATTTACTTTTTGAATTCCTTTTAGTCAAAGTATTTTTGCAAAACAAGATTTTTTTTCTATAGTGTCCGTGTTTGGCTTGGAGCGATTGTATGCAGCATCTCAACAAATGAAATGCAAGGAAAACATTGTTTTGTTAAAATTTGTTTTAATATTTATACTGTATTATCCTGATTCGTGGCTTTGCATTTATCTAATTTGCAACAGTGAATACATAGATCATTGTCTTGGCAGTATTTATCTTTTGAATTCTCTCTCAAACACACACTTCACGTATAAATTCTTGATAACACTTTTTCTTTTAAAGATAAAAGAAACTTCCCAACCATTGTATAGTTGAGAGTGTTATACATCTCTCATCAAAAGGAAGTAGGTTTATCTGTTCGAAGATTGCCTCAAAACTTGACATAAACAAATCTTGAAACATTTATTATCGTACGCGAGAATGCAAGATAAAAAAAAATTGTACAAGTGGAACGAAATTTTGTAGCCATGAAAGCGATGCATTCAAAACGTGTAGTGTTCGGTTAGTAATACACAGTGAAAATTGTTAACACGAAACTGAGGCAGCTGAAATATTTTTTAGTGTCAAAAGATCGCAAGCATTCAACAAAATTGTTTTATATAAATAAAATAAACTCTAGTAGTTATATGCATGTATGTTAAAAGTGATGGATTTTGCAAAAATTAATGAAGCAAAAACATATTCACTTGAACTTCATGGAGTTTAATGTAAAATTTTCAAGTTTATTGAAAAACATTGAGTTTTTGGAAAATGTGGTTTTTCTTTGCGTGGTCTTTTTCAATTCCTACTATTAGCTTACTCTCTATATATTTATCTTGGTCGAATTTTCAATCGTTAATAAAATACATTTTAAAGCGCTCAATTGAGCTGAAATCTTATATACATGATTATTTTGGATGACAATACACTAGTTTAATTATAATTAATAAAAATTGATTAAAACTAATTATTTAAAGAATTACAAATGCAGCCACTTCGGCATCATTTTTGACGACTTGTGTCAAAATTTGAAAGGTCTTTTTCTCGCGTTTTAAAGTATTCAGTTGAACTGAAATTTTATATACACGATTGTTTCGGATGACAATACGATACTTTAATGATTGATAAAAATCAATTACCACAATGCTGTGATTCTGTCATATGTATATACGTATTTATATTTAATTATTTAATAACAAGTAGCTAAAATAAAATTTTCTTTGTTCTAAGTAGGAATTGACTTACATTTTTTTATATTACTTGTTTAGCATCAAATTGTTTGAAGTCGTCCATTTTGTTATTTTTTCACCATTGGAATCTGCGTCTAAATAACTACGTATACTTTTCATGATGTTCCCCATTTCAAATGACGTTAGAACAGGAGATGCATTATTCCTTTCATTTTCATCTTGGGAGTCTGCATCAATGATATTTTTCGAGCTTTGAGAACTCCAAAATGTCTGTCTACCATAGTTGGTTCTATACACTCATTATCACAAACTGCAACGAATTCTTCCGATATTATAGTAGGACAGTCCAATAACTTCCTTTTCCTTAGAAGGGTAATCCTTTCGTGTTAAGCAATTTTAGTTTCGTGTTACGAGAAGAAATGTATGAAAGTACATAGTAGTTTGTAGGGACCGTAGTATTATGTTTCTTGTTGACAGATTTTTCGTCTTGAGCGTTTTCGCGTTAAACGTATTTCACTGTAAATGTAACTTTGATCTTTAAATTATCAAGAGACGTTTAGTGGTTTAAAAAAATAAGAATGAACGTGTGGTTATTAAAATGTTGCAATTTGATGGCCAATTCATTCAATAATGTCTTTCAGTTTATCCTTATGTTTTTATAATAAAACTAATTTTTCTAATTTCGAACCACTTTTCAAACTATTTTTTTTTCTTTTTCCAAGATGCTGCTATATAATTACTTTGCTGTTATATATGCAACATAATCGTACATTTAAATTGAATAGGAATAGCTAGAAGAGTAAATATCAATCAACTTGATTTCTGCATATTTCCCCTGCTCTTTTTAATCGTATTCGCCTTCTATTTTTTAAAATATACTTTTCAATGTCATTCAAAATGTTGTAGAAAATGAGGGGAAAATATATTCTTAAGTAACGTTAACAATTCTAAAGGCTTGCTATATAATTCAGTATAAGCATTTTTATCACCGCAACCAAAATCTTGAATGTCTATTAGCTAAAAAAAGTTTTTCATTCTTTTATTTTCAATTGAAACAGTTTTAACTCCTGTCGGTGTAGAACAACTGTTATGTCATTTAACAATGTATAGTGGCTCAAACAATTGAGGGTACACCATACTTTTACTTGATTAATTTCTTTCAATATAATGCATTATCAACGAATGCAAACGTGTTTTTACTTTTACACGAAACAAATGGTTTAAAGTAAAAATAAACGGGGAAATTTCCAACCCTGGAGGTATTCGGGGGAGGGGCTTTTACCTCTCCTTCCAACGTCACGAGAGGATTTGCAGCTCGACGGCTATTTAGAGTCCTCCCTTGTTGCACGGGCACTATATATCTACAAACATGCATACCTTCACCGGGATTCGAGCCTAGGCTCTACAGCACGTCAGTCGGAATTACTGACCACTATATCGGTAAAGGGGTGGCCGCGGTAGCCTAGAGGCCAAGGTAACGGACTCGTGGCCGGCGTGTCATGAGTTCGAGTCTAGTGCTAAGGCCCCGCTGTGTAGGGAGCGATGCACGTTACAACTGTTGAGAGCTCAAACATTCTCCCGTTGGTGTGGCGGGGTAGTTAAGAGAGGGATTGCCAGCTCGGGTGTCATTTTTGTCACTTGACCATGGGTGAAATTTGTCGCATGACACGGGTGAAAATTACGAGGTCCATCGCCCAAAACCCTCGTGTAGCTAAACAGTGTGACGTTAATATTCACTCACCTTAGTGTAAAGGAGTTCATGAGTCTCCCCAGATATAACGTTCAAAGTTCCCACGTTGGAGTAGAGTGGAAATTCGGAGGGGGTGTCTGTTCGGATGTCGTCTGGATCACTTGACTATGATTCAAATTACGATATCCGTCACCTATAGACCTCGTATTTGTATGTAGTTTAATTTATGCATGTTTAATGAATAAAATGGTTGCAATAAATGCCTTGTAGTATTTCTGTGATTAAGATGACACACTGAACACGAAATAAATTTTAGGTAAAAAGCACATTTTTGATTGCAGAAAACAATTCGCTACCTATCTATTCGAAACTAAAAGTTATTCGAATCGGGCAATTTCCACAACCAGCCCCGTGTCGTTTTAAAGAGCGCCATTATTTACCAATCCCATCGTTATGTTGTTTATCCGAGTACCATTCTAAATGGATATTAATTATAAACTCACCAAAATGCTACAATTCAATAAAATCTAGTTACTATTCGCTTGATTTGTGAAAGTGCACATAACCAGATACTGCAATAAATTAAAGAGAACGGTAAAAAAAAATGCTAACAATTCTTGCAACCCAGTCTCGCTCAAGCCGCATCTTTATCGAACACTTTTTAAAAGCTTTTAGCCGATAGCCTAATAAAATTCTGAATCTTTAATAAACTGCAAAAGCAGAGTCCCCAAAGGATTGGATCTAGGATAACCAATCGGATGTCTGGAGATTAGAAATCAAATTAGAGGAATTTATTAAAGCTATCTAATCTGCCTTGAAGCTGTCTTATCACGCGCGAATTCAGTTCAGACTGATAAGAGATAAAATTTTAGTGGTAAAAATCGTTAATGCACACAGTTGAATTATTTGTATTTGTTTTTTCAGACTGGAAGATCGTGGAATTTTATTTCGCTTCGTAATGAGATGCTTTTTAACCGAGCATTATTTTAACGAGGGCTTTATTTATTATTGAAATGAATACTTTAATGGTAGATGCCGAAATAATTTCCTGAATGGAATTGTAATGATGTTGAATTATGTCTCTAGGTTTTATTATGGCTTAATGTATTAATCCAATCACCTCTGTTTGTTCTCTAAATAAGGACGAATTCAAAATGTTGTATTTTTAAAGAGGTGATATTCAGTAGAACCATATAACTTCAAATGATCTATTGGAGAGGAAAAAATCCAAATGTTTATTTTTAATGACCTCAAAGTTTATTTTCTTTTTATAAATAGGCGCAATAAATTGCATTGGTATTTGAATTAGTCTTTAAGTGAACAATGAGGTTTATTAAGTTAATCGCAATCTAGCCTGTATTTCTTGAATAAAAAAATTGGAATTTTAAATACAACGTACTCTTTTTAAATACAGTAACTTACACTAATTTGTATTGTCAACATTTTCTCGAAATACCGTAATATCCGGCGTATACCACGCACCTATACTTTCAGGCTGCAATTTTTAGTTTTTAGGAACATTCGCCGTGTGACACGCACCCTCTTAAGAAACCTGAAATGCGCATGCGCAATGCTCTTGTATTTTGAAGTCATTTATTCGAGGTATTATTCCCCTAGCTTTAGTAAAAAAATGTACTTCTATAACTAAAACCCTTAAAGTCCAAAAGGAATGTTATTTCTTTCAAAGAAACATTATTTCTAGGTATATGCAATTCTAATTTTTCTATGCTCCTATTTATTTTTTAGAGTTCTCATTTTTATACCCGGCGTATAAAGTGCACCCTTAAGTTTCGATCTTATTTTTTGTTAAAAGTGCGTGCTATACACCGTATTTTACGGTAGTTAAAACTTGAACCTGTGTAAGAACTATTGATGAATTTATCGGGTAATCCTTCCAATAAGGGAATGGCCGCGGTAGCCTAGTGGTCAAGGCAACGGACTCGTGGCTGGCGTGTCTGGAGTTGGAACCTGGTGCCGCTAAAGACTCGCCGTGAGCATGTTTAAATACGTCGAGACTCAAACGTCCTCCCGTTGGTGTGGAACAGGAATCAAGAGCTCGGGTGTCATCCTTGTCACTTGACAATGTTTCGAAATTACGGGTTCGTCGCCTATAGCCCTTGCGCAACTTTATAGCAAGACGTGAATTGAACCCGCTCGTTTACAGAGAAGGGATTCATGGCTACGGTTTCAAAGTAAAGGTCGCAAACTCGTGTCTGGCATTGAGTCGCGAATTCGAGAGTCAGTGCCATAGAAGACCCACAGTGTCGAGATGCTGATGCGTGCTAAATCATTCGATGTTCAATGTGCTCCTTTTCGTAGGGCTGTGGTAGCCCAGTGGTCAAGATATCGGCTGATGGCAGGCATGTCAGGAGTTCTAGCCCAGTAAGAAGATTCGCCGTGTAAGGCAGCGATGCACGTTAAATCTGTCGAGAGCTGAAACTTCCTCTCGTTGGTGTGGTCTGGTAGTTAAGAGAGGGGGGTGGGTGCCAGCTCAGGTGTCGTCCACATCACTTGACCATGGTTCAAAATTACGTGGTCCGTCGCCAAAAGCCCTCGTGTAGCTGAACAGTGTGAGACGTTAATATTCACTCACTTACTGTGCTCCCTTTGGTATGGTAGTTTGGAGAGTAGACGCCAATTCTGTCATCCTGGTTAATAGGCCCTGGTTCTCAATTTACAAGGTCCTCCACAAATAACCTTCGCTTTCTAAGTTTTGATGTTAATAATAAACACTTACTCGCGTGGTATTTGATGTAGATATGACACACACTCGCCAAAGTTTATTATATACTAGCTGGTATACCCGTTCTTTGCACGGGTGAATTGAAAAATTAAACAATACAAATTGAAGGATAAACAAGCTTTTAGTGAGCTAATTTTACGTAAATTCCAAATAAAATAAAGCTTTTTGAATTTCTCGGCTAAGCAAATGAACCATATTTGTTAAATTTTAAGTCTGTAGATGTAATAGCTGACAAAAGGATTTTTTTTACTTATAATACCCCGTAACTCTTGTGGGTCGACTTTTGAAAACGCCTTCCTAAGCTAATTTCTGCTCGGCAAAAGTAACATTGTTAGAAACTTTGTATAATGAACGCTTAAAATAGTGTAAATAGTTTATATTTCTGTTGTATTTATTTTATGTTAAAATTGTAATATTCGCAAGCAACGCCGTTCCTTGGATTATAATGGCGATTCAATGGGAACATGGTTAACTTTTACCGATGGAGCCAAGTTTGCATCATTTTTGGTGACTCTGTTGGCAACTTGGCGATTGATTGAACAGTGCAGAATGTATGCTGTAGCTCCACCTGGTGGGGAGCTGCAACAAAGAGGATAAGACAAAAATCTACTCCACAAAAAATGTATACATGCCAATTTTCAGTGATCGGTTGAACATTGTTGGAGTGAAGCGAGGTCATATATACAAACATCAATTTTTATATCAAAAGATCTTGAATATTCTGAAACGCTGGTCTTTTTGGCTAAGTACAGAGATTGCCATAGACTCGACTAGCTTTCTTACTCTCGTGAGGTATTTTCTAGGGGAGGATGTACATGCTCTCGGCGATCTTTCTACACATTCGACCCTTCTCATCATTCTATTCCCTTTTTATTTTCTTGCAGTTAGTTTTGTAAACATTGCTACGAATTCTGTGTGAATTTGTATTTGGATGTGTAAAGCATTTATATTACTCTGTTATATTTATTTCATATTGTAATATTCACAAGCAACCCCGTTCCTTACGTAATTGTGATTCAATCGGAACTGGCGAAATCTTGGCAATAGAGCCAAGTTGGCATTATTTTTGGCGACCGTTTTGGCTGCATTCACGACCATGTTGGAGAGTTCGGGACCCTCGGGATTCTTCCAGAAATTTGTGAGAAATTCACTAATTTCGCACTCTATGACGCAAGTGCATCTTTCTGGAAGTTTCCGTCGGGTCTATAAATAGAGATGTTCGCCGAAACGAGTCGATCTTGTTTCAACCAGCAATTGGTAAGTATTGTTTTGACTAGCGATTAGCTTGGCTGTGATTGTGAATTTTTACATGTATTTTAAACACTACAAATTGTGCTCGAGTGCTGTTGAAGGTGTGAAGTCCTTCTGATATTTATTCTGCGAATATTACTGTTGAATCCTGTATTTAAAGGATTAGGTTTTCGATAATAAATTCTCATCGCTCTTAAAGAACTGTCTTGTACTTTGTGACTGATTTGCATAAAATACTCGAACTCTGATCAACGTAACTATATGTTAAACACACTATGCTTCATCAAGTGACCAATTTGTGAGTGAAGCTTGACCAAGTACGGTCTTTGTTTAAATAAGGCCAACCATCAACAGACCGCTCCATTATGTTATAAGGCAGAAAATAGATTCAATCCAGTGGCCTACATGAGAATATTTTGGGGGGGTCGAACCCTTCCCCTTTAGATTAGCAGATTATAATTTTCATTATAGAAGCAAGTGTTAAAGAGTAATTTCTACTTGGGTTTTAGAATAACCCTTCCCCACAAATCATCTTGCTGACTGCTTGTACACGGATTCTTTCAATGTACAATATCAACTTAATATCTGGTGTTGCTCGGGGGTTTGAATATTTTTTATTAACTTTCTTGGGTTACGAATACCAAAACAAATTTTTTATTAAACCACTGCAATTTTATTTTAAAAGTTCAAATATAAAGTTTAATTTCTAGAATTTTTTTTAAAAAATAATGCATAATCTGAAGGGTAAATAAAACACTGGATAAAACCTTAGTAAACTTCAAAATATAAATGACTCTTTACACGAAAATTCTAATTACAAAAAATTAATAGCAGATTCAGCAGCGATAAATAAAATAGTAACTAGATATTTAATTAAGCAGGCTATAAATTATTAAAGACTGTATTTATAATTAATAAAATGTTATCTATATAAATATTTCAGTAGGTATTGAACAATAAGTTTTCTTTTTGAGAAACTTAATTTTGAAGAGTAGAAATATACTCTTATCTTTCAAAGTGAGAAAATTTCCGGTTATATTTGTAAACATAACAATTTATGCAAATTTGAATACTTTCAGATTAGAATTTTTTTTTAAGCCCCTGACTAGAACATAATTTTTTTTTCGCCGCACTGAGAAACATCCGTCTGACAGATGGGTACGTAATTTTATTTCAATTTTATTACCTTAAGGACTGCTTAAAATGTCCTTATAGCTCATGAAATTGAATATAGCTCAAATAAGATGCGTGAGGTTAAATCAAGCACAATATATTTTTATCACTAGAATTGACTAGAATTTTTTTAAACTGATTAAAAATTATTTATATTCAAGTAATTAAAAAAACAATACCAAGCACTAGGAATATCCGTCTGATGGACGGTGATGGATAAGAAATCGCACATATCGCGAGTTCATAAAAAAAAAAAATTGCCATGTACCACTAATTGGTGATCTTCTCGCTGAGTAGAGTCCAATTAAAGATGTCAATGCAGCCCATCCAAAAAAAATTCCCACAGCGTTATCTATGCGTCAAAGCAAATTATCCCCGTTTGAGAGACGGATGTTCCGTTCAGAGGGTTAAATCTACATACTGAATCTTATTTGAGAAGGGGGTAAATAAAATAAAATAAAAATCTTGATTAATTCGTGCATAAATGTGACCATAATTAATAGAATTTGTTTATTTACTCCCAATGATTTAAAAAGGTGTACTTATGCAAGTGTCAGTTTTTCAACTGAAGGACAAAACAAGCCCTTGCATAGTGCAAACGCATCAATAATTCACAATGCTACAAACGTTTCGTTTTGCATTGACAGATGCTCAAAGATAGAAATGAATTATCAAAGGTTAAGGAACACAATATAAAACCTACAACTAATACCTTTTCACCACTTATAGCAACTAATACTTCCGCCATAAATATATCTTAAGATTACCTTTGTCTAACAATACTCTCTAAATCACTGATCCATAAGCTAAGATACTATTTTCACACGTACAGTGTAACAATATTAGTCGTCAACGCGCTTTGAATTGCTAAAGATAGAACTATATTGTAAATCTCCTTCGCCGATAAATATCTATTCAATGCCTTTACCATACACGTGTCTAGCATAATAAATTCTGCGTCAACTGGTTCACAACTTATTTTCCTTTTTAGAGATTCGGTCATCTTAAAATATCATAAGGTTATCAGTAAATGTATAGATAATGTTATCGGTTTTACTGAAACTAAATAGTTCTGTTTTGGGAAGTTTTAATTTCTGGAACACTTATTGGAAATGTGGTTGTTTAGCGCGCATGTTGAAGATGGAGTCTATGTGGACGGTTTTTGCGTGGGATAATTTGCATTTGTGGAAAGTTTCTCTAGGAATTTTGCGACAACTGGTTGAAAAATTAGAGGAGGAATTGAATGCTGCGTTTGCTTCGATTTTTACGCTGAATGATTTCGATTTTGATATTCTGCTCAATGAAGGTAAATAGAATTTTATTTTGGATCTTTTTTGCGAATAAATATAAATGTTCGCGTTCAATTTTGTTTAAGGGGTCACAGGGGTGTTAAATTTCTTTAGGAGTTTTAAAATATAAACAATTTTCAAACGGGTATAATTTCTTTAAATTTAAGTTAAATAATTCGAATCTTTTACACCTTACTTATAAAGAAATGGAGCTTCAGAAAAGTATAAAATGTTTAAAATCATAATTTTTAAAATTATAAGCATATGAAAATAAGAAACTTTTCAATAAGAGATATTTATTAAGTTTTATGTCGCGCATGCTATTTTCTAAAAGTAGGTTTAATTACTAGAGCTATAAGTTGATTTATAAAGACAAATGTATTCTTAATACTTTGTAGTTACTTTTACATAAATAGAATGATAACTTACATATTTTAATAAATAAAAAAAATACATTTTTAAAAAATATTTAAAAAATTACAATATTTTATACAAATATTTTGAAATACAAAAGATGTATAATATTAAAATTAGGTAGGGTTTAAAGAGTATGATGCATTGTATAATTCTATAAAGTTTTATACATCAGAGGCTAATATTTTAGAAAAAATACTTAAGCATATGAAAATTCTATAATAAATATTATGACTTTTAAAATTATTATTATACTTTAAACATTTTATACTTTTCTGAAGGCCCATTCTATTTTAAATATGTAAAAAATTCGAATCATTTAATTTAAATTTAAAAGAATTAACCGGTTTGAAAATCGTTTATATTTTCAGACCTCTAGAGAAATTTAACACCCCTGAGACCCCTTAAGGTATGTGACTACCCAAAATTCGCTGTTTAGTGAAAAATTGCGAAATTCCTTTTACTTTATAGCCCATACATTTTAAGATTCCAAAAATTTTTACTTTTGTTTCTACGATATTTGGAAGCAAAATTATAGCATGATTAGTAAACCGGAAATGGAGTCTAAAAACCGGAAGTAAATCTCTACACAAAATATTTTTAAGATATTGAATTGAAATTTTCAGAACATGGTTTATTTAGTTCCATCTGTATTATGAATCAAAATCCAATCTCTGTGTATATATTTATTTACTTGTTTTTTGTGGGGAAAAAACAATTTTTCAAAATATTTTTGCATAAAATTTGGCATATATAAAATTTTTCTTAAAAGCATTACGAATCTTTCAATTCCTAACACATATAAAGATGTTATTTACAAACTGTAGAAATATTATTTGAATACATTTATTAGAATTTTGTGTAACAGCAATTTTTCCGCAAAATTTCACTAAAAACTACAATTGCTATTTTCAATAAAACTCTCCAGAAAACAGCAAGATTCAAGTCAGAATTAGTTAAACATGAAGCTAAAGAGATCTTGACCTATAAATGAGTTTGAAAAATGTACAATTAGTAAACTTATACTCTATTAAAATCGTTAAATGTATTTTTTGAGAAACTATTTTTTTCAATTTTTTGCTTCACGGCAAAGTTCCCTACAGAATTTCTTTTCAAAATATTGAATTATCAGTGTTTAGTTATCTCCAATATGGACAATCTAATCTGTGTCTATATTTATGTATTTTATTGCATTTTTTGTGAGAAAATAACATTAGTTTATGTAAAAAAAAATTGTTGCATAAAAAAAATGGCATTTTAAAAACTTTCAAAAGTATTACAAATCTTGTAGCTCTAGGCACAGATAACGGATATTTATGTACTGTATAAATATTAGTCGAATATATTAGAATTTTTAATACAAAATTAACCGTAACTGCAATTTTTCACTAAAATTTCACACAATTCCCTATTTATCCAAAATTTTTATTTTTGGGGAAATTGTACTTGAATTCCTGGTTTTATGCCCCATTTCAAATAGTGTTTAGTAGAAAATTTATATTTAAAAAAAGTGCTCTCCGAAGGTAGTTGTATACCTTAAGCGTGTTAAATAACAATTAAGCGACTGAAATATATTCTAAAACTTAATCAAGATTTACTTGTATAACCGTAACTTAAACCATATTATGGTGTATTATAAAACGTATTGTGTTCAGAGACTATTGTATGTAAAGTAGAATATAAGTACGCAGAATTTATACATTGTAAAAAATATTACCGCGCTTTTTGAATACAATGCAATTTAAATCAGATTGTTAATGGTATCAATCAAGTTGGAAAAAAAATCCCATTACTATAGGAATTCTTCTAAACGCTACGTATTACCAACGTAATAGGCGTTTACGTCCCAACGTAATGGGCATCTGGACTAAAACAGTTCTCAATCCCAAATCATGACAAGTCTTTGATGTTGGGCAAGGCGTAAGTGGTGGTTTCCATTCTGCTGAGTGGCATGACGGCGATTGGTCGATCAATGGGGTCCGGGAGGCGTGGCTATGGTACTTCACCTGGGCGAAAAAGTTAAATTTTTGGCTTGGGAGAGAGCTTAGATTACCAACGTAATGGAAGCTCAAGCCCTTTCATGACTAAAGGAAAAATTTTCCTCGGTTTTAAAATTGATTGTTGTATTTAATTATAACATCTGTATTTCTCGCCGATTTTCCAGAATGCATGCCCGAACTCTTACATGAGCGGGAATGCTTAGAAAAAACTCTCAAATCCCTTGGTGTCAGTGATAAGGCATTTGCGGGCTGCACTTTGTTATTATTTCAATTGCCTATAATACTGTTTTCTCGCATGTATTTTATGTTTATCGGTAAGAGTATACTGCGCATTAATAAAGTATAACTTAAAACATAACAAATGCCTAGTAATAATTCTATTCTATTCCAATAAAATTCTAAAAATCTTTAATTTTTATTTTACGTTTAAACTTATCTGTTAAGGTTAATGCACTGCAAGAAGTGCATTGAAGTTCCCTCTCGCCTTTTGTGGATGCCTATAGGTAGTATGAGGCTGTAAGAATTTTAATTTTGCTTTTAGTGTACTTCAACCCCCCCCCTCCCCGGAAAATGGCCTGTAGCAAACATTACGAAAGAAAGCCAGTTGATGACGTCAGGGACGAAAAGCCATAATGACTACCTTGGATTGTAGGGGTACAAGGTTTTTCTGAAATCCATTCCCCTTACGTTCCCAGATAGACTCCTCTAAAAGACATGTGCAGAGACTGGTTTTAGAGTCGCGCCTGGTAAGCAAAAAACGATGACGGCTTGGGATGTTTTTATAAATTAAGTCTGAATATATACCTAGTCTGTGTTTTCATTTCCAATGCTCCACAGGCTGTAGTAACAGAATGGTCATGGTCTCGAACTAGTTCCAGGGACTTTCAAATCTTGGTGTCGCAGAAGGCTCATAACTCCAAATGCCCACTAAATATGTCGTAGATAGGTTTCTTCGCATTGAAGTAATATTAGAGGTTGGGGTGAGTGAATATTAACATCGCACTGTTCAGCTACAAGAGGGCTTTTGGCTACGGACCACGTAACTTTGAACCAGGAAGGTTGGAGAGTTGGTGCCAACTCTGTGGTGTCGCCTTCATGACTTATTATGACGTCGCTTGTAAATATCTCTCGCGTATCTTTGGAATGCAACGTTAACAAGCAGTTTTGGAAAGAACTTAACTCGTTCTAATAACTTTTTGCAAAGAGGGGAGGCAAGACAAGTGGTCACACGCATATTGGCGATTGCTTAGATTGCGCGAGCTGTACACGATTTCACCCGGCACAGAATGATGGGGAAAGGAGGATTGTGACGCGTCAAATTAAATGTCTGCGTGCTGGGATGTGTTTGAAAGAGGAAACATCCTAGGTGTCGACTTGATTGTAATTCAGCACTATACAAAGTGTGTTGCGAACAACCCTTATGATCTAGTATAACGTTAATTCATATCAACAATTAAGTTTTCTAAGCTCAATGGTTTTGCCCGAAAATATGCAAATTCTTAACTCAGAAGTTCACAATTGAAATTTTGAGGTGGATTGATGAAAAATTCCTTTAAATGAATGTTCTAAGTGTAGATTTTGTACTTTTCTTAAATGGATCTAGTATGGTCATTTTTGACTTGTGTTCAAGAACGTGGACTCGTGGCTGATGCATCATGAGATCCAGCCTAATGTCGTGGAAAATCCGTCGTGTAGAGGGGGTGCTCCACTTTAAATCTGTCGAGGCTCATACGTCTTCCCCGTTGGTGTGGAAGTTAAGAGGGTGTGAAAGCTCGGGTGTCGTCCTCGTCACTTGACCATGGTTCAAAACTAATCCATCACCAACAGCCCTCGTGCAGCTTTACATTGCGACGTTAGTATAATTCTGCTCTCTCTCTCTCTCTCTCGGTGATTTAAAATTTGACCTCAAAGAAAAGCCTCAAGCTATTAAGTATGAAGTTCAAATACAATTTAATGAATTTATATATATTTAAGGGATGTTGGAAAGCTAAACTTTTTTGACTATTTGAGATTTTTACATCTTCAAATTGTATAAATTTTACTTTCTAAAAATACCTTACTTTAACCTCTAGGGCAGTGTTTCTCAAACTGTGGGGTGGCCGCGGTAGCTGAGTGGTATAGGTATCGGACTGTGGTTTGCTTTGTCACGGGTTCGAGCCCAGTACCACTAAAGACCCGCCGTGTAGGGCAGCGATGCACGTTAAATCTGTCGAGAGCTGAAGCGTCCTCCCGTTGGTGTGGTGTGGTAGTTAGGAGAGGGGGTGCCAGCTCAGGTGTCGTCCACGTTACTTGACCATGGTTCAAAATTACGTGGTCCGTCGCCGAAAGCCCTCGTGTAGCTGAACAGTGCGACGTTAATATTAACTCGCTCACTCAAACTGTGGGGCGCACCCCCCTTGAGGGGCGTGACAACTCTACGAGGGGGGGGGCGAGCCTATTGAAAAGTCGAAAACAAAAGATTATTTTAAAAAAATTGTTAAGTTACTGAAAGTAAACAAAATACATTCCGACATAATAAAAAAAATAAAATACGAATTTACACTGATATATTATACTTATAAATGTATCAGTGCTACACGGTGTTTTTATAATTAATTTAACAATACTAAAATAAGAACAAGTTTAATAATTACCATTGACCCCATGGGACTCTGTCAAATATAAAATCACATACAAAAATAAACACGTATCTTGATAATTTTTGTACGGTTTATAATAAAAAAATCCCTTAATTGTCGATTAAAAGTTACGCGATTCGCTTCCCAATGCCAACCGTTTTCCACGTAGGCGAGCGTATGTGACGTATGGGGGAGAATAAAGAATCAAATAACCTGAAATAAGTGAATCCTTTGCAAACATTAACAAGGTCCTTTTATTGTATTCTGATGCCTTCGGAATAATTTTATGGAAAGCAGTGCACACAAAAAAGTATTACTTTGGAAGGAAGTCAAAGCGTCAATTTCCCGGGACGTATATATACGTCCCGGGAAATTGACGCTTTGACTAACACATGTTTATATACTCCGGTGGCATTTAAGAGCTTAAAGTCGTATCGTAGTTTTATCATCGAAGTGTAACGGTTCTCTTGCGTCATTACTGGGTAAACCAAAATAATGGATAAGATCTCGGGGTAATTTAAAATAGTTTAATGACATAAAATAACAGTTACAAAGGACAGACATTTAGACACAATACAAGTTAAACATTTAAAGGAAATAAGGGGAAGTTAAATACATTACATAGTCCAGGATTGGACAGCGAGAGGAGTAACGTTTACTCGTTCAGTTCCCAACTTTCTCTGGCGGTAATACAGAGCTTCGGTCGGTAATGTTTCCGTTACAAGTACCGCCATCTACATTTCGGTCTCGGTATTAAACCGTGTGTTACAGAAGTATATTATTGAATTCAATACATTGTTATTGTTTAAGGGGGGGGGAGAGCGACTAAAATTATGATTGAATATTGGGTCGCGAATATTGAAACTTTGATAAGCACTGCTGTACAGTAATTAGAAGCCCTATTTTTAAATCGTTGAAACTAGGCCATGCCCATTTGAATGGCGAAAACTGTAAGCTAAGTGCCTCGTTTTTGCTTAAAAGTTGAAAGTCTGATATAAACCAAAACATTTATCTTTTATTGTAAATTGAACCTTTTATTTTTGTATTTCCTAGCCGATAAAAAGTTTCACTGTATACATTAAAATTTTATCTCAAAACGTAAATTTTGATGTTCGATGTACTTTTCCTGAGAAACTACTGTTCAGATATGTAAATTTTTTTATATATTTATAATGATGGCTAATATATACTGAAATGAGCTTTTTGTAAAAAAAATCATTTTTTACAAATTTATTTTGAAAAAAAAAATGGGTAAAGTTTCATTATGTTTGATAAAATATTTTATAAATTATGAAAAAATTCCAAACTAGCTAAAAGCTAATTTCAGTATGAGAAAGCTGTATTTTAATAGTATGGAAAAATTTCAAGCATGTACATGCAACAGATTTTGAGAAAGTACATCGAAAACAGCCCATTTAATATTGTCAGTATAGAGAGAGCTTTCCAACTCCCCGTAACAGATTTGTATGCATATTTCTGCTGAATTATGTTGCCTAATTGGTAATAGTACTGTTTAAAACAGTGCAATTTAGCATTGTTTTAAAGATAATGAATAATTGTCTCATTGACTGTATTATTAATTTTGCTATATTGTCGCGTTTTACTCTATTCTATTTACGAAGTTTATCAATTCGAACTATCGAATATTATGCATAGTATAGCATTGTAGTCGGTCTGCTATCAAAACAGAATTTCCAAGAATGTGAACAATGGAACTTCAAACATACCGAAACTGCATGCTATCGGCTGTTCTAATTCATTTTTTTGTGGTGATAAAATTTGATTTACCGATAGCATTGTTTCAACTATTGCATAAGTGCAAGAAACCACTTTGAATCACATAGGAGATATAAATTTTTGTAGCAAACACTTAAATTGTAAGCTTCATGAGTAAAAAATGTCATTGTATGTCTTTAAATATTTTAATGGAAACGTTATGTTTTGAAAACGACAACTTACGCATGTGTCTAGCGTAAGGTGTTTAAAAATTTATTGGCAGAATTTGGTTTTCTTCAGTTATTGCAGTTATTTGTTCATTCATTATTATATTTGGTTGCAGAGCCATGCAAAGATTAAAAGGCTCACATAACTTGTTTAATATAATAAGGTTTTTGTTTGCTTCTTTTGAGATTCGTAGCCATTTTTTTTTTTGAACAAAGCAAACGACAGGAAACCAACGTATTAAAATATTTCGCCATTTCTCTTATTTTTAGTTTGTTACCAAGGAAACCTGAATATTTTTCAAAATCCTTTTCTCCTTTTTGACTCGTAAATAAAATAGATTTTGTTATAATAAATTATATCCACACCTAAAATTATTTCAATACATCTTTTGATTGGTAAAAACAATCTTGTTAATCTATCAATGTACGAGTATAGGGATCAAAAATATTTCTTCAGAATTTCAAAACCTTTGCGGAAAAGATGTTCTTCGGTATATAGACGAAGAGTTAAAATGTAAAATACGAGAAATTTTGTTAAAACTACCACAAAAAGAATGAATTTTATGATAAAAAGTCAAAGCAAAATCTAAGTTAAAATGAAACGGGCATTTTAGTGCTTCATAACTTTTATTGCGATGAGGACTCGAAATAGTTACTAGAAAATTTAAAGTACACATTTGACGACTTCTTGAATATTAAAATCTATCGTCAAAATTGCAGTAGTCAAAGCGAAAGTCAGAAAAGCTTGGAGAGAGTTAGTAATATGAAATATTTTGGAATGTACATTGAATTATTTACTACTCGGTACTAATTTATCAATCGTTTTGTGTTATTTATATTGCAGAAAAATTTGATTTTTGAGTCTAAAATCACAAATTTAACTTTTCCATTTTTCTTTTTCGAATGTTCAACCTCTGTGTTGCGATATTTAAATTGGAAATTTTTAGAGCTATTATTCGCTATCTCCATGTCACAGAACACTTTCCTCGTATGCAGGTTCCGATTCATAATCTTTCCTCCATATAGCTGTGCGATCCAATCTAATGGACATATGGGTACATAAAATATTAAATTTAGAAAGCATAGAACGTTTAAACTTCAGAGTAACATCACATCATACAGTGGTCCACAAAACTGTTCGTACACTTGCAATTTTCTATAAAATGTAATGTTTTTTAAAATTACAGTAGAACCTTTATATATCCGTTTATTATCCGGACAGTTTTTTCAAAGACCTTGCAGTGAAAAACGAAGATGTACAATGGTACAGCGAAAAATAAGGGATTATTTTCCACAATAAAGGTAAAATTGCGACATTTTGCACCTATTTTGCTTTTCTTCAAGCACGTTTCCCGCATGTGGTGATTTTCAATATTCGTATAATGTCCGGTTTCATATAGTATTGCAAAACCGGTACAGCGGGATACCGAATACCGGTATTTTGAGCCTTTTGTAGAATTCTATAATACCGGTGTTCACAAGTTTAAATACCGGTTTTTCGGTATTTACTAGAAATTTTTAAAATTGTCTCAATTATATGTTCAGGGATCGCTAAAATAGCAAAATAGTATAAGTTTTTGGTTTTGCGTTTCCATAACCCGCGATATTAGATTGTGAATACAAAGTTTAACTGTGCAATCAGAAGTGATAAAAGGTGTGCCAAAACTATCCCATTACAGCTCGGAGCAATCCTGTACGCGCTCAAGATTCGTGGTCTGATATTCGTATCTGTGAAAACAAGGTTGTGGTTCTGAACAAAGTGTGCAATATTTCGATATTTTTTAAATTGTTGAATTTGTTACTCACATTGTATTTGCAAATCATACTTTAGGTTTCAAAATATTTTTCAGATTCCTTATATATATTCATAAATAACCCGTAATAATGAATAAGAATAACTTTATAGAACATAAAGTCAGTTGATAATACTTTGGTTTGGCTTCATTATTTATGATGAATAGGGGGGCACAATGTAAATAAGATTCCTTTTCTTTTTCAGGATTCTTTATATACTGTTATAATTTATAAGTTACAAATTATTTTGTGATATTTACACTCTAATAAAACTGGTAAAAATGAAACAAAGAAACGCCTGAGTTTTTTTTCTTCTAAAATTACTATCTGTATTAAAACCAGTATCCTGGTATTAAGCTCTAAAAAAAATACCGAATACCGGTATTGGACTTTGGGTCCGATATTGCAATCCCTAGTTTCATATACTGCATGGATTGCATTCGGTTTCAGTCTATCCGAAATATCGCGTATACGAAAGGTGCCCGATCCTGGAAGCTGATAAGGTTGTGCCGCGGTAACCTAGTAGTCAAGGTAACGTACTCGTGGCCGGCGTGTCATGAGTTCTAACCCAGTACCGCTGAAGGCCAGCCGTGTAGGGGAGCGATGCTTATATCTGTTGAGAGCTCGAACGTCGTCCCGCAGGTGTGGTAGTTAGGTGTAGGAGGGACAGCTCGGGTGTGTCCTCGTCACTTATGGTTCAAAAATTATGAGGTCCGTTGCTAAAAGCCCTCGAGTAGCTGAACAATGTGACGTTAATATTTACCAACTCGCTGACGCAAGTTAAATTTTTCACGACGCTCGAAGTCTTCCTTTTGGCGTGGTGTGGGAGTTGAAAGAGGGGTTCAGACTCCTTTGTCATTATCGTCGCTTGACCACTGTTCAAAATTACGAGGTCACTCTCCAATCGCCCTCGAGGTGCTTTGCAGTGTGGCGTTAATAAACACTCAATCGAGAAGTAAACGTTTTTCAAAACAAACTGTTTGTGGGTGGCTATTTTTTCTAAAATATCTAGATTGATTAGTTTCATTATGTTAAAACTTGAAGCTAGGAGACTTATCCTTTCTGCCAAGAATTCCTCGCAGCGAAGTCTAATTCACTCTAAAAGGGAAAAGTTTTGAAAGCTAAGTCTTAAATTAAAGTTTAGTTTTAAATGCTCATCAAGTTATACCACGAATAACGACGAGTGAACGTTTCAAGGCAGACAAAGCGAATTAATGCATCGCATTAATTTAAAAGTTAAGTACCCTTAGACTTTTCTGGAATTGTTCCAGAAATCTAGGAAAAACCTTGGATTTCGTGGATGACACATTACTTAACTAGTTGACAAACTTAATTTGTGCAGTAATTCTCTTAAGGTAACGTCGTCAAGTCATTTATCTTGAGAATCTGATCCGCAGAACTTCATTTTTGTTGAAATATTAGTATTTAAGAGGATTGTGGGACCTTTCTGGAGAAGCCTCTCGGCAGTTTATGATGGAATGCGTTAGTGATTACTACACGGCAGTTAAAGAACAGTTTGATAAACTGTCATTGAATGCAAAACTTGCAGAGAAGTAATTTCCTTTTTTTTGAGTTAAAATCATTCTAGCTGTATACCAGGGGTGGTGAACCTTTTTGGATCAACGCGCCATTTTTTCTTTAAGAAATGTTTAAGAAGGTATAGGCGTGCCATCAAATAATTTTGACTTGATTATTGAGAAAATAAACTAAATACGAACTCGTAACTTTTTGAAATTACAACGAAAAAATACATTTTGCACAGTATAGTAGTAATTTTAATGGTAGTAATTAACATTTGTGTGAATTCTGTTGCGGTAGACTAGATGACAAACAAATTGTATTAGGATTGTAAGATGTTACTTTTACCAGAATGCAAGCTGAATTAGCCATGTTCCAAACGGTTTCTAAGGGAATCTTTAATATTATTCATCTCTGAAAATGACTCGCAGGTATATGTAGATGAAAATATGGTTAAAATAGCACGAGCCAGTTTTTTCAAACAGCTAAATGTATCTGGAATCTAATTCCATGTTTCAAAATTTCATTACTAGCATTTTTATTTATATTGCTTGTTAATCTTTCTGTTTTAATCAATTCCAACTTTCTCCTTTTTTTTCAACAAATTTGTGAATCCGTATTGAACTAGACAGGAAATCAATCGGTTGCATTTCAAATTTTTCAATTTACAACCAATGAAATCACAATTTTATTTAATAAATTGATTTGTCCCATCAAGGTACATAAAAAAAAAAACTTGAGCTTTTTCGATAATTCTTTGAACAGAGAAAATCTCACTGAAAACTGCGACTGATCACTCGCGTCTGTTCGTAATACTTCATTGTGAACTTTGTTAATTTCAATTAAAATGCAAATTGTTCTGATCAGTAGCGTGCCAATGTTTCGCGACCCCTGCTATATACTATTATTTAGCCTGTAATTCTTGTTCAGTCACATAACGAGAACGGCACCCGAGATGGTACCTTACTCCCACAGTTTTACGACTACTACGCGTAAAAACGTTTTGGGATAGTTCAATTTAATGTAGTACAACAAGGGTGTCAAACTCCAAGACTGACTTGAGCCAAATAAAAAAGGTTTAACTTAAGGTGGGCTGCAAAGAAAATCAATATTTATAGAAAAGTAGGTTTATTTTGAATAATGCATTATAATAAACATGTGTAAAAGAAAAAGAACAATTTAATATGTACGTCCTGACACTTGCCATCTCTTCTCTGCTACTATCTTTGATTTTTCGGGTGAAATTTTGATATTTTATTGTATATTGTGTGCCAATATACTGGCCGCGCTGTAAAAATACTCGTTGTGGACTGAGAGTTCGACACCCCTGTAGTACAATTATTCGTTATGAAAACTCTTTAGAACAAGGACTCAAACGCTTAGCATGCTACCAAGTCTTGTAGGCAACTGCGATACCGAAAGAAAAACTCGTCCAAAGAAATCAGAACTAACATAGAAATATTTAGATCGCAAATTTAAATGAGTCGTAGGTTCGAAGTTTTTTCTTTTTAACACGTTTTTAAGTTTCACTCGTATGTAAAGAAATATTTGAACTCGTTTTTTACCAACTTTAAAAAGTCAGATTAATTCGAAATTTTTCACTTGTCAAGGACCGGTGACAATACAAAAATTGAATAATTTTGTTCCATTGTCCTGATCAGGATCATCAGAAATTTTGATTTCCAGATTTGGTGACTAATTCCTTATACCATTTCCAGATTTGGCGACTAAAAAAATAAAGTTACAGCTCTAAAAGCGAAAATGTGCGTCAACAATTTCTTGCCATAATATAAACAATTGTCTAGTTTTTTTAAAATGGAAATAAAGACTCGTACATGTGGAAACAAAATAATTTGTTCTAACTCGGGGATGGGCAAACTTTTTCGGTCGTGGGTCAAAAATTAAAAGTTTGGTGGACAAGATAAGCTTTTCTAAAATTTTAAAAACAAAGTATTACAATTAAAATGTCAATGAGGAATTAAGGAAACTGCGATTTCATTTTTAGAAGTTCCTTTTATTGAGATTCGAAGTGAACTGAACTGATAAGATGCTAATGTAATGGGTATTCCAGATTCTAAGTTCATTTAACATTAATTCATTAAAGTTTAAATGACAGTTTAAAAAACTAAAAATGCATACTTTTAATGTAGATCGAACTAAAAAATGAAAAATAAATTCTGGTTTTAAAAACTAAACATGCTTTATGGTTAATCGAACTAAAAAGTAAAAAAAAATTCAAATATGAGAATAAAATGATTAACGAGAAAATTAATGTCTTTATGGTAAATGCGTGTGTGGGGTGCTTTGTACTAAATTTTTACATTAACTCGGCACGTCGCAATAGAAGTAGAGTAAGAAACTATAACAATTGACATAGAGCACTCCACGCTTTTACCCCAATGACATTAATTTTCTCGTTAATAATTTTGTTGATACATGTAAAATTTTTTAAAATTTTATTTCGATTAACCATAAAAGCGTGTCTTAGTTTTTTCGAACTATAATTTATTTTTAAAGAAACCAAACCAGCAATACTTCAATATTTCTCTGTAGCATTTCCCTCCTAAACCCCCCGTCCTATATGGTTGCAGATGCACACTAAATCTAAGCTCAAAGTCCTCTTTCGTTTGCGTGGTGAGGAAATTTGGAGAGGCGATAGCTCAGGATTAGTCTTCATCTGACCGTGGTTCAAAATTGCGTGGGCAATTATCAATAACCCTCACTTCATAATATGACGTAAATTAAAATCTTATCAAATCGCGAATTCAAAATGGTGTCTAGATATGTTTTAATGTCCTGTATGAATTTTGATAAAATTAACAATACTGTGTTTAGTGAATGTATCATTCGATAGTTCAATAGTGTATGTAATTCATAAACATGAATGTTGATGACAAAAAATCCTGCGGCTAAAACTTTTATGGGAAATTTTTGCGGTACTGATGTGTATAGCTTGAATACTAGAGACATTTTTTATTACTGTTATCCAAATTTATTTTCAATACTGAATAATTTTGAAATAAACTAATTAAAAAAATTGCAGTTTATTTTTTTGGAATAGTTTTTGCTTTTTAAAAATACCGTTTAAAAATCAGAATTATAGGTTTAACAAACTTGAACTAAATATCAAATAGCTTGTGAATATTTTCCTGTGAAGAACACAAAAAAATGCTAAAATAAAGTTAGATTAGATACATTGCTCTTCAATCAATCTTTTTAGAGATTTAGATATGACTTAAGGTATCCGAACACGTTGAAAATGACAAAATTCGGTCAAGACGGATATTTTTTTAATAGAGCTATCTTTTGGCTTTACAAAGCACACTTTGTTCTTTCTACGTTACCAAGAGGTCAAGTTACAATAAATTTTATAAAGTTAGAAAAATGGGAAGTGTGGGTCTTTGATCTACTAGAAGTGGGCATTTTAAATGTTCAAAATCTATCATGGCGAGTCTGATAACTCAAAATATTACGAATGTATTTCTGGGAAACTTTTTGAACCTGGTATTTGTTTTCTAGAGAATGTACTAAAATTATTGTATGAATGCTTTTTGAGTTGGGCCTTGCTACATAAATGGTTCTCGTAAAGAATGTGACTTTTCTTATGTTTACTCAGCTTTCAAATTTTAATTAAACGTTAAAATCTTGGTACATTTTCTAGATAAATGCATCTAATTTGTTTTGGTAATACTTTTACTAATATAAGTTTAGTACTCTTTTCTCTAATTACTTTGAAATTTTACTAAAATATTGCTAAAATTTCACTTATAATTGTGATTTTTGTGAAATTTAGGCAATTTATTTTAAATATTGTTAGTTAAATATTAGTATTTATTAGTATAGAGTACAAAAAAAGCATTTACGTTTAAATGTTATTTTGTCAATAAGTACTCCTAACGTGTTTTATACCTTAAATATTTTTAAAAACAATTCTTGTATCAAGAATTTTACAATGACTTATCATCCGATAACTAAAAAGTATTTTAACAAGTGTCTTGCACTTAAGTCACGTTTTTTCATACTGAACAGAATCGAAGGTTTTTTGTAATTAAAAATATATTCTTGCACATGCACTTGAAATTAGTGGGTAAGTGCACTTTAGACCGTCTGTAGTCTAATACTGCGAACTTAAATCGATAAATAGTATTGAATGTAAATTGACGACCATCCGAATCTAAACCCCTTCACTCCAGCCACCATTTATGGTCAAAAAATCCGTCATCAGCTTCAGAGTAAGTTTATTTCAGATCAAAAGTCAAGTGCTTAATTACAGGGAGATAAAATGGCTGACGTTTATCTCGCCTTGAGATCAAGTTTTAAAAAACAAACTAAAAAAATTAAACACGCAATAGAATCAAAACCAAGCCTTGTCTTTTTTTATTCTCCTTTCAAGCCTCACTAAGATTAGTCTTCGGATAAAATACCAGAAGCTTTTTCTTAAAGGCTGTCTTCAAGAGACGATTTGGCGCTGCTACCTTACCTATGACCGTTTCTGTTAATGTCTTTTTACAGTTATCAGTCAACAGAAGCGCATTTAAAATAAGAAAGGTATTTGGCAACCATGCGCACAATGCAAGCGATTTTGTCTCATGTTTCTTAGAATAACGCGCCATTTTTTTTTAACTCTTCCCCGTTTGGTATCTCATAAATCGACGTTATTACGTTGTTTTTGATGCTGCTTTTCATATCTTGGAACGTGTAATTGCTTCTAGCATGAGTATTTTGGTAAGAATTTTTGTCTGTGTGTGATGGTCGGGAAATTAAAAATACAATTTAATAAAAATTTCTTAACACTAGAACGTCCATCGGTGCCAATTTGACACGGATCCTCTTCAGTTTGTTTTCCTTTCCGCACTTTTGT
Organism: Trichonephila clavipes; assembly: GCA_019973935.1. Taxonomy (NCBI): domain Eukaryota; kingdom Metazoa; phylum Arthropoda; class Arachnida; order Araneae; family Nephilidae; genus Trichonephila; species Trichonephila clavipes. The sequence goes on from BMAU01015464.1 coordinate 197,955, forward strand.
AGGGAATTTGAAAATTGTTCCTGACTTTTAGTTATTTTGCATGGTAATTACATAGTAAAAGTTTTGTGGTTCTAGGTTAATTGGAGAAAGTTTACTACTAAAAATACCTAGAACGTACGCTGGTGTCATTTCGACACAAAGATAATTATCATAAATAGCTGTTCATCATTATACTATTAGTAAAACGAACTTCCCTAAGTACTATCGTACATTTATTTGACCTTGAATGCAGTCTTATTGGGTTAACAGTGGAAACATTATTTTACAAAAATTGTTGTCCAAGCGTTTCCTTACATAGCATTTCTTTATCTGCTCATAAAAAAAATAATTCGATTTTCGAGCCTTGTGCCGAGCAGACGTCCTGAAACGATGGCTCGTAGCAATATCATCAGGGGTTGGACCTTTTATAATTTACTGTGACAGATTTCTGTGAATTAATCGCTCTAATTTAGATTCCTATGAAGACATCAGATTCTCCGTAGTCGCTTTCACTCAGTCTTGAGAAAGATATAATTGATTATATTCCAGTAAATCCTGATGTATATATATCGCTAGGGATGGCACAGAATGGATACCGCATATTTGTAATATTCCTGGCAGATTTGCATGGCCGCGGCAGCCGAGTGATCAAGGCATCGGATAGTGGCTGGCCTTGTCACGAGTTCGAGCCCACTACCACTAAAAACTCGCCGTGTAGGGCAGCGATGCACGTTAAATCGGTAGAGAGCTCAAACTTTCTCCCGTTGTGAGGTAGTTGGGAGAGGGGTGCCAGATCAGGTGTCATCCACGTCACTTGACCATGGTTCAAAATTAGATGTTCCGTCGCCAAAAGCACCTCGTGTAGCTGAGCAGTGCGACGTTAATATTCACTTACCCAGGCAGATTTGCGTCTCGAAATGTTTCGCGACAAAGTAGTGGTCCAAAAAGCTTCGCGAAACATAATGTCGGTTTCTTGACGTATTTTATGGCTCTTTATATTTTAACTACATGAAATAAGTCTTTTTTTTTAAAAAACTAAACCCTACTGAACAGTAGTCCCGCAATTATTTAGTTAAAGCAATTAATATATTTTAGGTCGCGGTGTCAAAATGACAAAGATGGACGTTCAAGGGTAATCGAAATCCCGGACGTTCTACATTAAATCACTTTTGTAAAGAAATTTCCTGACAGTAGGCGTTTTTTAAAGTGGGACTAGATTAGAAAGTTTGCTTGGAGGAACAACCACAACACTCAGGCGAATTGAATTTTTGTGCAGATAGAACTTTATCATGGAGAGTTCCACCTCCTCTTGTCTTATAATTGTAATACTCCTGTTAAAGAAATTGACGGCCGAGGGAACCAAAGGAGAAAGAGTTCGTGTCCCACGTCGCGTTAGCCGAAATGAGAGTTCAAGTTTTGATGCTGTTGAGCCAGTGCTTCTCAAACTTTCAATACTTGCGACCCAATTTTCAATCATAATTTTCATCACACCCCCTTCGTACAATAACCATACAATAATGTATTGAATACAGCAATAATGTGTACCTTACATAAAGCTACAAGGCGATTTTAATCATAAACCGTACAAATGATCAAGATAAGTATTAAATTCTGTATATAATTTTGTGTATGACAAGCTCCAGAGTTAATAGTAATTATTACACTTGTTTATAACTTAGAATTGAGAGACTAGTTATCAAATCTTTCGTGCACAGTACTGATACATTTATAAGTATATTATATCAGTGTAAATGTGTATTTTATTTTTTATGTCCACGTATTTTATTTTGCTTCCTTTCATAAAATTTGTAATTTTTAAAGTACTTTATTTTCGACATGTTCGTGGTCCCCTTCGGTGGATTATCACGCCCCCCAACGGGGGGACGCTCCCTACATTTTGAGAAACGCTGTATATTAAGCCTTTGTGTAGTGCGGATAATGTATATGTTAAATATGCCAAGGCTTGAAATTTTCTGGTTTACATAAGGTGAAAATTCAGTGGGGGGGGATAATTCGGGTGTTGTCTTTGTTGCCTGATCGGTATTAAAAATTGCAAAGTTTATCACAAGTAGCCATCGCATTGATCTTGAGTGATTTTAATAAACAATGTTTCACCCGCACTTTCTCTTGGATTGATCTGCCTCTGATGAATTTTTCTTGATACTTTTGTAAATATTTGTAAATCTTTTTACGAGGTGTGACGCAAACGAGACTGGTCCAATAAATCTTTGTACGTACAGAATCGGTTCTCCATGACATCCACTTTTGTATTCGCAGTAACAGTTCTGGAACGAGGTTTTTGGAAGTCCCTTTAGGAGATTTTCGTTTTTCTAAACCTCTCCATCTGAAGTAAAATTAGTTCTCTTTATGCAAAATTTAACTGTAGGAAATAAGTCTCATGGGGCCAAATCAGATGAATAAGGAGGATGAACTGTCACAGTAATGGTCTTTGCTGGTCGGAAACTGCTTGACATTGTATTGGTGCAATAGGCATCCATCACTCCCCAATTCTGGCCCATTTTTTCCTATTTTTTACACTATCTAGTACTTCAATGTAGTGGTGTTGATTAACAGTCTAACCACTAATGTGTGTGGAAACCCACTCGTATAACGAATTATGGCTATGTTGTGGTCTGTAATCGCTTACCTTGTGCGCCCAGCATGTTAATCTTCCACACAGTCCCTTCCCCTTGATAACCGCTTATACCATTCAAACACAATTCAATTTGACTTGTTTTCGTGGCTGATTTCTTAAGTTTCACAAGAGACTTGATGTTGATTCGACATTTTTCCGGCAGAATGCAGTTGCACGTGTTCTCACATTGACTTGGTTCTCCCAACTGGCGAAAATGGTCACATGAATAATGCTGAAGTCAGTAACGAGATTAAGTGTGGGTGTCACACCTTGCATTTCCTTCAAACATTTTAATTTATTTTTTAAATTGCAGAAAATAGGGTATTTAGTGTTAGACTATAGAGTAATAAAAGATTTTAATATTGTAGAAAAGTTCTTATTGTATTGCACTTGGCAGAAGTGTAGTTTCAAATAAAATATCAATTCTTTAAACTTGAAATTATATTGAGGTGTGTAAAAATGTTTCTATATATCACCAGGCAATTATAACTCATATTAAAGTGATTATTTTTCGTAGAAATGCCAGATTTACAATCTATTTCGTTTTGTCAACTTAAACCAATCCTTACAAAAGTAGTCGGGATTTTTAAAATCAAGCGGTAACTTAAAAAAAACCCGATTGAAAACAGCGATCGTTTGGGATAATTTATGGAGAAGTCCTTTTGGGCTGTATTCTCCCTTCATATTTTAATTAGCCTTGAAAAATTCTACATTACCCAATGTTTATTAAAATCGGTTAAAGAAATTTAACATCTTGACAAATCGAAAGAAACATTGTTTTTAAATTTTACATTAAAATTTAAAGAACTACAATATAGGGTGTTTTTTTTAGAGGTATAGAACTTTAAATTGCAATAAAACAACGATGTATTATTCGATTGACATGAATTTTTTTTATTCGAAAGATAATCTTGTGGCATTACATTTTAAATATGATTTCTGGCATAGGACTGCCACGGCTGGCTCGGATGTAGTCCAATCTGGACGTCCAATTTTCGATGACTTTTCCAACATTTGTGGCCGTATATCGGCAATAACACGGCGAATGTTGTCTTCCAAATAGTCAAGCGTTTCTGGCTTATACGCATAGACCAATGACTTTACATAGCCCCACAGAAAATAGTCTAGCGGTGTTAAATCACAAGATCTTGGAGGCCACTTCACAGGTCCAAAACGTGAAATTAGGCGGTCACCAAACGTCTTTCAATAAATCGATTGTGGCACGAGCTGTGTGATATGTTGCGCCGTCTTGTTGGAACCCCAGCTCCTGGACATCATGATTGTTCAATTCAGGAATGAAAAAGTTAGTAATCATGGCTCTATACCGATCACCATTGACTGTAACGTTGTGCCCTTCATCGTTTTTGAAGAACAGATCAATGATTCCACCAGCCCATAAAGCACACCAAACAGTCAGTTTTTCTGGATGTAACGGTGTTTCGACATACACTTGTGGATTAGCTTCACTCCAAATGCGGCAGTTTTGTTTGTTGACGTAGCCATTCAACCAGAAATGCGCTTCATCGCTAAACAAAATTCGCTTATGAAAATCGGGAACAACGGCAATCTCGTTTTGGGCCCATTCGACGAATCTACGCCTTGCTTGATCATATTTAAAATGTAATGCCACAAGATTATCTTTCGAATAAAAAAAAAATTCATGTCAATCGAATAATACATCGTTGTTTTATTGCAAATTAAAGTTCTATATCTCTAAAAAAACACCCTTTATAACAGAAAACAAGAAATTAATCAGTTTTCAATATAGTTTTGCGAAATCTGAAATTTTGAATCTTTCTCTAGATGAAAAATTACCGATGTTTTTTTTTTTTTTTTTTTTTTTTTTTTCAATTTTTTTAATGAGGGAATTGTCTTGGAAGTGAAATTAACTTATTTAAATGTGCATTATCACTATAGAGCTATATAATTTAGGTATAAAAAACAATATTTTTACAATTATCTCATCTGGATAAGTCATTACAGGTTGCTATTTTCCCCTTTTTCCTTTTACGACTGTGTACTAATCCTTTTAAAAAAACTACCTGTGCTATCCATTTAATTCAGGAACATCAAATTTAATGCTATGTAAAAATTCGAGCAATGTTTCCTTCACGGCTAAGAAACCTCCAATCTTTAAAAAGAAATGATGCAAGTAACCGATTACTTTCAAAAACAAGCTCAGTCACGGGCACAAAAAAACTATAGCGCACCTGAGATTTCAAGACCGTGGTTCATTTGTTGCACCGACTCACGCTTCTGGGTTGGAGACCCGCCAAACCTCCAAAACTCGTGGCTGCCTTCCAAAGCGCTGGACAAAAGCAAACAATCCGCAACGAAACTGATCCTCAGGAAAATGACTGTGAAATACACGTTTCGTCTCGCTGTGCTCAAGTTCTGGGTCTCCGCTGAGAAATAAATTTCGGGTGTAATATTTCGACGGTGATTGAAGAGGTTCTAAGTGTTTTAATTCTCTTGCGCTCCGTTGCACACTTTTAGAGGTGTCTTTTTTGAAAGGTAAGTTGGTTTTTGTTCACTTTGTTTTGAGGTTTTGGTGGTACTCTTACACTGGTTGGTTTGAAGTCTTAACAGAATTTTGTTTCAGGCTGCCTTTAATCTCAGTCTTGTGTCGGACTTGCTTTGAAATTTTTATATCTTTGAAAATCTGAATTTATTTTTAGTAGAAATTTTAGTTTCCCGTCATTTTGCAGCTTTTTTATAAACTTTTGATTGCTTTATAGTTCACAACTTTGGTTTAATAGTACTTCCTTCCTCAGTTGCTCGACAGCCCAGGGTGGGCCTTGGCTTTCTCAAGAAGCAATTTCCAGTCCAACATTCTTCCTGCTAGTGTTCTCAAATTCTTAGTTTTAAATAGATCTTTTAATAGTACTGAGAACCTTAATTAGATTACAAAAGTACTTGAGTTGATACAATTTTGATTTCTGCATCACCTTCTCAGAAGCAGACCACGTTATAAAAGTTCACTTCAAATTTGGATGCAGCAGCAAATATATACGTAAAATGGAAGACTTGTACAAAAAAACTAATTCGGTTTTGTATTTTTATACAGTTTCGAGGCATGGGGAACTACCAAAATGCATCGTAATAAATGCAAATGTTTATATCAATAAGTGTCAAAGTATCTTAAGGATTTTTTGGCCGCACTGCCTTCGTAAAGAAGTTGAGATGCTACCTTTTATTTCATTACTTTCCAACTTGGAAGTTGACAGAGCCCTTGAAGAATGAACACAGAAATTCTATTGTTAAATTGATCTAGACCAGAGGTGGGCAAATAGCGGTCCGTAAAGTCTTTTTTTTTTTCTATTTTTGCAACCTTCTAAGATTGTCAGAAAACCAAATATGTTTCCTATATTTCGGCCGACATATATTTATGAACAAAGTTTTGATTCTAGAAAGAGCTACAAGAGTAAACATAGATGAAAGTAAGTTGACAGGTATTCGACTAGGTTCGGAGATAAATTTTTCAAAAATTGATTTTCTGAATAATTTTATTGTTTTAAAGAACTTAAATAGGCTTAAAAAGACATAATTATTAAATAACTATCATGTACCTTTCTTTTAAGAAAAAAAAAATTTCGCTAAATTTTCCTAAAAAATGTTTTTTAAGTTGAGAAAAAACGCGATAAATAAAAAAAAATTGCACATTATGCAATTTTAACGTCATTGAAATACTTCTCGATCCCTCTAAAGTGTCTCAAACCGCAGGATAAACTTTCTAAGAAATATTGTATTGGAGCATTTAAATTTGATGGTCATGATTTTTCGTCAAAATTACTGCGTGTTCTAAGCTAAAAATGGCTGTAAAATGTGATTAAATGTAACTGTCTTAAAACCTGCGGTTTGTTACACTCTGAAAGATCCATAGCATATATGTTATAAATTTCATTGCATTTGATTGGATTATTTAGAAGATATCCCGTTTTTCGTGCACAAATTATCATGAAAAGTTAATTCAAAAAAACTAATTAAAAAATATATTTATTAAAGTAAATGCTGCAAAAACTTTAAAAAAACTCTCTAGTTTTAGGGTTAGTCCTTCTTCCTCAATTTCTTTTTTCCTTAATGACCCAAAAATCAAACACCTAAAAAGCACTTTTTCAACCTGGTCGGATATCTTAACGAGGCAAATGTACCCTATTAAAATGATTCTAAAATTAAATGGCCTTGCAGCTAGCTATAAATGATATGAAATTAGCACAATAAGTAAACGGAATGAAAGTGCCACTATTTTATTGCATCCAAATCTTTATATATGATTTTTCTTTTTAAAATGGGATTGTAGATTGCCCTCGTCATTTGGATCTTACTTTTGAGCAATATTAAATTACCCAAGTATAGTCTTAATAAAACGGATTTATACTGAATACTAGAACAGTGTATGGATGAAATAATGTGTGCTTTAAATTCCAGACTGCCAGCTGGGTGGCGAAATTAGTTTGGCGCTGGCCTTCTGCACTCAAGGGTGTGGGTTCGACCCCGGCCCAAGTCGGTGGATTTTCATGATGCAGAAAATAGACAGCGGTCGTGTCGCGTGATTATGTGGCATGAAAAAGATTCCTTGTGTGTTCGTTTGGGTTGGATGCTCTCGGGAAAATTAAATTCCCCAAAACAAATTTCACATCACCTGTGCTCAGACGTCTTCCTTTGGGGGAAGAAACTGAGCGTCAAAATTACTTGCGGCAATTATATGGTGCCGCATAAAAAACGATACCAGCTCCTGGGGAATGTATTGGGTCTTCAAAGGTAGAAATACAAATACGCAGCCCCATTACAGAAAAAAAAAATTCCAGACTTGCAACTCGAGTAGAAAGATTCAACAGTAAACGACATTTTTTGTATGCAGAAAAAAAATTAATCTCCTGTTTATTAAAATATAGCAAGACTCCTCTGAACGCGCTGTTTCGTTTAGCGCCGTTTCGGGTTAACTCTTTTATTTGAATTGTGGGATTGCCCAAAATACTGAACGATGTGCTTTAGTCTTCCCGATATCCGAAGCAGTTTATCTATGTTTCTTCTTTCCGGCGGTATTATACGGAAGTATTTTTATCGTCTCAAACATTCGTTGGTGTTATTGTAAGTATATATTAATAGAATATAACGATTGCTGTAGTGACAAAGATTATGATTTTTAGTTTTTATCATGGGTGATAATAAAAAAACACAAAGCATTTCACTAGAAACTAAAATGCAAGTGATTAGAATATTAGATACTGGTGAACGTCAATCTCAAATTGGTGCTGCATTGAGTTTGGCAACTTCAACACTGAGGACCATTCGAATAAAGAAAAAATACTATCATAGGTAACTGCAACTACGACAAGCTCTGCAACTAGAATTACCCTAGAAATAGAGGAAATGGAAAAACGACTTTCTATATGGATTGACGATGAAATTGAACGCAAAAAGTCATTAAGCAAATCTACCTTGATAAAATGGCAGAAAATTGGAAATGCAGAAGAGACTGAATATGTATGAAATGTAAACATACTGGCTTGGAATTTTATTTTTATATGCATATTCGTTTATTATGTTTTATATTTGCAAGAAATTTTTGTTTTATTGTTTTAAAAAACATAATTAATAAATTTAATGGTAAAATACCTCTGAGCAATTTTCTACCCATCTTCCCCCTAGCCCTATTATTTACGTGGTGAGATAACCTCGTTTAACGCTGTTTCATATGCTCTACGTAGATGGAACGTATACCCCGCGTTAAGCGGGATTTTACTGTAGTCCAATAAAACTTGGAATTGAATGCTGGAACTATATCAGAATTAGAGTTCAAAGTCTCAAAGGAAGGCCACACGGAAAAAGGGTTGCTAATGTTTGAATAAAAATCGGAAAAATATCCAACAGTCACGGATAGAATTTTGGATGGGTAGAATTTTGTCTGAGGAGCCAGTTGGATGGAGAATCGTCTTCATGTGATCTTTATTGGAAATAAGTGTCATACATGGGCATTGTGTGGCTATAATACAATTTTATTACAGTGCAAAAACCATTGCTATATTGAACAATCTTAGTGAACGTTCTGTGCGGCTAAAAGCTTAAACTATTTCTTTACAAACATTTTGGCGCTGAAGATCCCTTTCAATCATCGCTCCTATATGTGCGATCAGATACAAGATATTTTGTATCGCATAATATAAAAACATGCACATATGACCGATTGAGCTTAAAAGGCTTCTCACGTAGTATCCGATGTACAAAGATAAGAGTAATGCACTCTCTGGAAAAAGCTCGATATTCGAGAAAGCTTTGAAGGCACCAGTTACGCTATAAAGAACCACATGTTATGTATAGGGAGTTAAAATTCAGTTCGGGATCGTCGAGGAAGCGAATATATTTAAAAAATCTCAATTGATTTGAATATCATAATGGAAATCGACTTGTTCTCGTCGGATATCACTTTTGCTTTTTTCCTTGCAAAGCAAATGTATGCTAAAGATGTGGTCGGTATCTTAGGCTTTTAAAATTTAGCATTTACAATTTGATTTAACTGTTCTGTTTTGCATATACTTACGCTAAATTAATATAAATTTTACATCTGGAGTCTCTTCTCTGAGCTTAAAACGGTTTCTGTGGTGTTTTTATCAAAATTCCAGGATGCTATAATTGGGATGTCCGTTTAATCTCTAACGCAGAAAATTGACTTGATGCATGCAAATGAGTTTTTCATTGGATTACTGTTTGACGTCAGAGAATGTAATAAATTTAATGTATACTTGGTTGAAGTTTTTTAACTGGATGTTTTGGGTATTTTTATTGTGTATGGTCTCTTCATTATTTAACTGTAAGTTACTTTTTGTGACTCAAAACGGTGGGAGGTATGGCATTGGAAGTATGTGCTCTTTAGCATCTAGAGCAACATTGGATCTTGGTAGTTGAGTGATCTAGGTAGCAAACTTTGTAGAGACTAAATAGAATGGCTGGGTACAACCCTTTATGGGGTCTCAGAGGTGTTAAATTTCTCTAGAGGTTTGAAAATATAAACAATTTTCAAACGGGTATAATTCTTTTAAATCTAAATTAAATTATTCGATTCTTTTACACATTATTTATAAAGGAATGAGGCTTCAGAAAAGTATAAAATTATTAAAATATAATAATTTTTAAAATTATAAGCATATGAAAATAAGAAATTTTTCTATAAGAAATATTTACCAAGTTTTACGTCGCGTATGCTATTTTCTAAAATAGTAGCTTTAATTACTACCTATAAGTTGGTTTATCAAGTTAAATGTATTCTTATTACACTATAGCTATTTTTATATAAATAGAATAATAACTTGTATTTTATTTATTAAAATATATATTTTTTTAAAAAATTTAAAAAATTGCAATATTTTACAAATATTTTGAAATACAAAAGATATATAATACTAAACCTTAGGTAGGGTTTAAAGAGTATGACACATTTTATATATAATTCTACAAAATTTTTTACATCAGAGGCTACTATTTTAGAAAATAGCACACGTAAGGTAAAAAAATACTTATAATTTTAAAAATCATAAACATATGAAAATTCCATGATAAATATTAATTACATTTTAATAATTTTATACTTTTCTGAAGCCCCATTCTTTTATAATTGTCTAAAAGATTCGTATCATTGAATTAAAATTTAAAAGAATTATACCTGTTTGAAAATTGTTTATATTTTCAGACCTCTAGAGAAATGTAACACCCCTAAGACCCCTTAAGAGAAACGGAAGCAGATGGGTCTTCTAATTGGAATATGTGTATAGATGTAATTTGTTCAAGTTGCATGTAGTACTTAAATTTACATGAATTATTAGATCATGAGATCTTAATCGCTTGACCTTTACCTTTGGGGTTTTCCCTTTGGTGAGCACAGTACAGTTGAACCTGTTGTGCGGTAGATAGGGACCGCATAAAAATAAACGCACAAAAAAATATTCCGAAAATTTCATAAATTGCATATAACAAACTAATTCGGAAAAATACTACAGAATTTTTATGCAGTGGATAGGGTCCACATAAAACTCGCCTTCATAAAATATGCCAATTATTTAGGTACGAGTACTTCCATAACAAAATAAATTAAATATTACACATATGGAAACATTTTAAAAAGTTTCTCATTGAATACATGGATAAGTTTTCAAAATGCACATAACTCATTGCTACTCATCGTAATCCAAAGCCCTGTGGTTAATAAGTTCATAATCGCTTTCGTCACTTGATGGTACAATTTTTATTGATTTATTTTTTGGCAACATAAAGTGAGAAGTTTTTGACTAAGGTCGAGTGGTCAGTTACTTGTAAATGTCCCGATAACCAGCTATACATGATTGAAACTCTTTTTGGAATTTTATACTCCTTTCTTAATTGGTATCTATTTTAAGAGTGCTTTTCCAATTTGTTGGAAAGCAGGATCCCTGCATATTTTTATCCGCTCTGAAAGAATGTGGTTCTTGTCAGTCTTCAAAATTTATCAAATTGTTGATGTCTCTGCCATTGAAAGTTTAGTCATCAATTAAGCGCAGGCTGCTGGAGCGTTGAGAGAAAGCAACTGAACGCGGATTGTCGGGAGACTGTCTGTAACAAATGAACAGAGCGTCACGAAATGTCTACATTTCAGTGGCGTAACGTACACCCCCGCATCACAGGGGGGAGCAGGACTCTAAGAGCCCAAGGCCTGACGAACGCTAAATACGTATTCACCTAATTTATAAAATATTAAGGGCAAAACCTGACTTTCAGTGGCGTGGACCTAACATTCTCCATTACGCCACTGGTAAATAGAAAACATTACAGTTGCGCCAAAGCCATTGAAATTCATATACCACATAAAAAAGATCGCACAAGAAAAAAATCGCACAAAAACAGGTTCTACTGTATTTGCGATCCTTGGGTACCCCAGGGCTCATAACCCCATAGAATTAGCTATTCTGGTCGAGCCGGATGTCTAATATTTTTCAACCTTTATTCTCGATATTTGTTTTCTCATTAGTAATTTTAGTGTAAGATGTTTCTGTGTACCTTGACTAAATATGGGGTGGCCCCGCTAGTCTTGTTGCTATGGTGACTAATCGTGGCTGGCGTATCGCGGGTTAATCCTGGTGTCACTGAAGTCCGCCGTGTAGAGTTAGATGATACGAATTAAAGCTACTAATGTTTAAAGTCCTCCCATTGGCATGCTGTGGTAGTTTGGAGGCAGAAGTCGGATGTTACTTGGACAGAGGCTCAGTGTTACGCTGTCCATCACGAATAGCCCTCGTGTTGCTTTTTAGAGCGACGTTAAGAGGTCTCAGGGGTGTTAAATTAGAGGGTTGAAAATATAAAAAAATTCTTAAACGGGTATAATTTTAAAAATTAAAATAATTCGAATCCTTTGCATATTACTTATAAAGGAATGGGGCTTCAGAAAAGTGTAAAATGCTTAAAATATAATCATAGTTTAAAAAATTATAAGCATATGAAAGTAAGAAACTTTTCTCTGAGAAATATTGAGTTTTACGTTGCGCATGCTATTTTCTAAAATAGTAGCTTTAATTACTAGATATAAGATTTATATAGTTAAACGTATTCTTGTTACAAAGTAGTAATATTATATTAGTAAAATAATAAATTGTAATTTTATATTTTTTTAAAAAATATATTTAAAATTAAAAAAATATATATTTTTTAAATATTTCGAAGTACAAAAGATATATTATTCTTAAATGATGTAGGGTTTAAAGAGTGATGCATTTTATAATTGTATAAAACTTTATAGATCAGAGGCTACTATTTTAGAAAATAGCGTGCGCAACGTAAAAATTACTTAATATTTATTACAGAATTTTCATATGCTTATATTTTTAAAATTATGATTATATTTCATATTTTATACTTTTTTGAAGCCATAATCCCTTGTAAATGTGTAAAAAAAATTCGAATTTAATGTAAAAGAATTTATACCTGTCTGGAAATTGTTTAAATTTTCACCCCTCGAGAAAAAATTAACACCCTTCAGACCTCTTAATATAATTCTCCAGAAATTCATTCAGGCCTTACCCCCTGTTAGTGTAATAACACGAACTCGGAATAATCTAAAATTACGATAAATATTGAATGCATCATGATTTCATAGAATATTTAAGTAATTGACAACAGAATATCGTATTGGAGAGCCCCCTTCCACAGAAAATGCAGTTAAAGAGCAAAAATCATCGGTATTCTATCAATGGAGCATAGATTTAAATTTCGTGCATCACGCCGCTAAGAATGTATCGTATAGATTGGACGTGCTATGTAGAGTTACACTTTAAATCTGTCCAGGGAGAAATTTCTAGCGTTGGGGTGGTGAAGTTTGAAGCGTGGATGCCAGTTCAGGGGCCTTCATCGCCTCTTGACTGTGGCTCAAAATTGAAAGGCCCGTCGTTAATAAATTGCTCTCGAGTTGCTTTGAAGTAATATGTTGATAAATAATCAATCGGCATAAATGTCGCCAAAAAAATTGCAACGATAAATGGTCAAATAGTCATTGATAGAGAAACCCTTTCCCATTTACATGGTATCGGATTTCCAATATGTTAAGCGAAAGAAAGGTAAATCTAGAATTTTCTTACAATAAGCCGTTCAACAATCAAGGAAAAGGCATTTTTCTAGCAATAAGTTAGGGGAAAATGTGCATTTCGGAAGTGGTGTTGAGTGGGGTTATAATGCAAGAGGAATTTGCTGAGTAGGAATCTTCGAAGTTTCCAACCATATTCCTTTAGCAATTATTTTTTAAAGATTAATTTAAATTTGGAGAGGAAAGGACCTTTGCGAGTCTTGAACCACAATACAGTTGCGGATTGTAACCGTGATTTACACGAAGCGTTTAAATTAACAAAACGAAGTGATTTGAAAGTATAACTGATTTTATAATACTCATTTAATTTTGTCGCCAAAGCGATACATCTGTTGGCGAGATATGCGATCGGCTAACGGAAAAGTATAGAGTATTCCTTTTGGGAGAAACATGGGCTTTCTTGAATTGAACTAGAAAAATACCGTGGTGGCTCCGAAGTATATTTATTTATTCCTTGGAGAACAACTAGCTCTTGTTTTATCGATTTTGTTTATTTTCTTGGGTGGAAGTTTGTCTGAAAGTTTTATCTACCAATTTATAGATTTTTTTTCCTTTGAGAAAAGGATGGGTTTTAGTTCCTCGGTTTAATGCTTCAATTTAAAATTATCGATTTCTTTTTACTATTTGCAGTTGTATCTATTAAGTTTCGAATGATTGAAGTTTCCTAAATAATCCACGTCTTGCGAAACTGATGTGTTCTTAAAGCGAGTGAGAATACGTTTTACCACAAATATCTCTGCCTCCTTTCGGATTAATTTTGTTCATTTCTTGTGTTTAGATTTCTCGTATTCAGAACTTTTTTATTGTATGTTTATCATGAAATTAAATGAATAGTTATACAACATTTTTAAAAAGTGCGCAAAAAATTAACAAATTTACACACATTTAATTTTTTTAAGTAAAACATTAAAGAACCATTACAAAGGCTAGGATTTCTAAGCGTTTTGGGACTTTTAATTTCTTGGATATTGTATATCTCGGTTGATTCGGAGATTCAATAAAATCCCGTTCCACACGAAATAAGATGTTTCTAAACAAAATGCTTCAAAATTCTTGCAGATGGTATAAAACTACTATAATACTAATTTTACTATAAAAATAAGCGAAGTTGAGTCTGAGGGCCATATTAGTCGATTAAACGGGATTCAGAATTGAGGTCCATTACTAGTAGACTTTATATGGTTTTATAGCTACGTAATTGAAAGACTTTCTTTAAGTTGCTGAACTTTCGAGTTATGTTGTCTTTATTCAAAGAAAAAATTCATATTTTTTTAAAATTTTATGTGCAATTTTAACTCGTAAACTATAATCCTCTTTTAATACTTTTAATTGATTGTCAATTCTGTTTCACTTGAAAGACTTCTACTTATTTTTTTATTACTAAGATAATGTCCGTTGTACAAAAATGACAATAAGACTAAATGAATCAAATTTTCTTATTTCATGTTACTTACAACTCTTGATTTAACCCGTTCAGGACCATGATCACATGTGATCACGCGTTTCTCCCTCCACGGCATCATATATGTGATCTCGTAAGCCCATGATCACACCGGTGTGCTCAGAGTTAGGAACGTTTTTATATTAATTTTTATAAGCACACTATATGGCGGTTAAAAACCGGTTATTTTTTCAAAACTTTGAGCTTTAATATGTGCTTTAAGCTCGGTTTTTTATTAGATTAGAGATATTTTTCAATATAAACAACAGCACATGTTTAAATTTTTTCCGAGAGAATCGGACATTTAAGGTTTGTGATGTATTGTTCTATGGATTTCTGCTTAGATTTTGAATAAGTTGGTTTAGTTCTAATATTTTCTATATCCGTATGCAAATATGCGATTTTTGACATTTTTTTAAAGTGTATGTAATTTGATTTTATTAATGAAAATATTTTCTTAAATTCGCAATTTTTTTTAAATATAGCGAAAATTTTTGTACTCTTCACTCTCGGAGCGTATGGGCCTGGGGGGAAGCGCTTCTTTCTCCTTTCGCTGGTCCTGGAGGGTTTAAGAATAGCAATGGCATTTTCTAGCGGAGGATTCTAATTTGCATCGCACTATAGAACAACACTAGGGCTATTGGCATCGGGTCTCGTAATTTTGAACCATGGTCAAGTGAAGACATCTGAACTGACACCCCCTCTCCGAATTTCCACTTCTTGCAACGTAAGGACTTTCATCCACAACAGATTAAACTTTCATCCTTTCTGCACGGATGTTATTCAGTGGCATTGGGGCTCGAGCTCATGACTCGATAGCCCCGGCCCTGAGTTCGTGACCATAACCACTTGTCTAACGGTGTCTAGTGATTCATTATTAAAGTAGTATTTTAGAAATAATACTAGCGCTATAATAGAGACTAATATCAATTTTTAACCATATTTAGTGTTAGGTTCACAAATTTGAAACCCTCCCTGGTAACTCAATCTTTGGTGGCCGTGGTAACCTATCGATTATGGTCATGAACTTGTGGCTTAAGGTGACTCTTATATTGCGAAACTTTCAATTTTTTGAAAAAAACATATTTGCTAAAACTTAAATATTTCTGAGTATTTTGGTACCAAAATTGTCTTTAAACTGTGAAAACTTCCGAAGTTATTGAGAAATAAGTAGTGAAGTTTAAACGAAAACCCTATCTTTCTTATATTTAACTTCATTTTTCGCAAAACAAAAAATTTTAGTTTCCGCGTAGGATTTCTCGGAAACTATGTGATATCATTTTGAAATTTTATACTTCGTGTTCAAAATAAGACTTCATAACTTATACATCAATTTTAAAAAAATTAATAGAAATGTTTTTATTTGAATTTTAACTTATTTTTTTCTTAATTTTCGTTATAATTGTATTTAAAAAATATTTCTTTTCCTCTAAATTTCTTAAGTTTTCAAAAGTGAACATTTTTATACAAAAGAAAATTAATTTTGATCGATTTTGTACTTCAGAGTCCTACGCAGGGTAAAATACTGATTTTCATATTTTTGAAAAATTGTCCAATTTTTATTTCTTTATAACTTTGTAAATGTGTTCTCAAATTCTCTGAAAATTTGAGAATTATTGTAAACATATATGTGGTAAAAATTTCAAATTATTTTGTTTTATTGCTAAGTTAAATTGGTTTGAAGGATTTCTTTTTTCGAGTGCACGGATATCTGTTACGAGTCCTGTGAGCCCTTAAGGTAACAGACTCGTGACTAGCGTGTCACAAGTTCAAACCTAGTATCGCTGAAGACCATAGCTCATTAAAAATGTCGAGGCTCAAATGGCCTCCCGTTGATGTGTAAGTTAGGAGAGGGATGTGTCAGCTCTCTCGAGTGTCGTCCTCGTCACTTGATCATGGTTCAAAATTACGAAGTCCGTCGCCAAAAGCCCTCGAGTAGCTGAAGAGTGCGACGTTAATATTCTCACTCGGGGCTGAAGTATCTTGGATTAGAGTCCAGGTGCCGCTGAAGACCCACAGGTGCACTAAATTTGTTGAGGCTCAATGCCCTGCCGTTGGTGTTGTAGTTAGAAGAAGGAAGCACCAGTTCCAATGATGTCCTCGTTACCTGGCAGGTTAAAAACAAGCAATATAAAAAAAATTAAGTCAATTCCCGCTTAGATCAACAAAGAAATTTTTATTTTAGCTACTTTTCATGAAATGCTTACAATTTAAATATGTATATACATATGACAGAATCTCAACATTAAGTGGTAATTTATTTTTATTAATTATCATTAAAGTATCGTATTGTCATCAAAAACAATCGTGTACATAAAATTTCAGTTCAGCTGAATGCTTTAAAAAGTGAGAACCTGTTCAAGTTTTGACGCAAGTCGCTAACGTGGCTGTATTTGTAATTATTTAAATAGTTTCAGTCAATTAATTATAATTAAATTATGGTATTTTTACCCAAAACAATAGTGTATAGAAAATTTCAGCTCTAATGAGCGCTTTAAAATGCGAGAAAGAAACCTTTTCAAGTTTTGACACAAGTCACCAAAAGGGTCGTTAAGTTGCCAAAAATGATACAAACGTGGCTGTATTTGTAATTCTTTGAATAATTTAATCAATTAATTTTTATTAATTATAATTAAATTACTGTATTGTCATCCAAAATAATCAATATAAAATTTCGGATCAATTGAGCGCTTTAAAATGTATTTTATTAACGATTGAAAATTCCAAGATAAATTAAATATGTAGTGTGAGCTAAATAGTAGGAATTAAGAGTTCCGAAGAGAATAGTCCTCGTAATATCTTACAAGGAGACGTTAATATAACTTCAATCTAATCTTTCATCTCTCGTAATTACTCACTGAGGAATCATGTGGAGCAATTGCTTGTCGTATTTTTTATATATATGCTTCATATTTGCATAAACTATCGAAAACGAACATTAAGCTCACTGTAACAGGCTCTATAAAACAAAATCGTATTAAATGTAATAAAAGCTTCACACATCCCCCAAATCGCCTTTGCTCGTTCAAGTAATTGCGAAACTCCCGTCTCCACAATTCGGAATATCGCCATAGTCGGTTGCGGACTCAAATTACGATATGACTGATACACAAGAAAGTCTGAGAAAGAACAGAACATTACGCATTCTGCCTTCATAACTTACCGAACAAATACGATGAATTGTGAGTCCCTTGTTACGGGGGTGCGAAGAAAGTTTGTGCGAAATATTTGTCACGAAGAACAAGCCTGCATATCGTAATATAACTCCTGACTCTTGGTAGGATGGCGTAATTACGAGAGTATGGATTGTCCGGGGAGGGAAGAATTGTTTTTCAGGAGGGATCGAATACAAATCGATGCCATCTTTCTTTTCTGTAATGAGGATAGATTTCAAAGGAAGGCGAGTTTTATTGGTTTTACCATAACAGCCACCGTGAGGGATTATTCGTTATTTGATTCTGTATTGCAAAATATTTGAATGTGTGTTTTGTATTATCTTATACGTTTGCTTTGTATGACTGCGACATAAATAAGAGGTTATGTATCTTGTGATTTTTAATCATTGCCAGATGGGGGAAGACCTAGATTGGGACCCTATTTTCCAAAACTTTACCGCAATTGTCGTCTTCTCTAGCCCACGTCTCAAAATTGCGAGGTTCGTCGCCAGGAAATCCTCGTGTTGCTTCGGTAAGATGTACATTAGAATAAAAATATAGCCTTATACACTATTAATATGAAAAAACATCGAATGAATTGTTAGAATGAACCTCGATAGATTCAGCTGTCGTGTAAACCAGTGCTTCTCTAATTTTCAATATTTGACCCAATACTCAATCATAATTTTCATCGAGACTTCCCCCCCCTCCATACAATAACAATGTATTTAATTCAAAATATACTTTGACGCTTAATCTACAATGCGACTTTAATCTCTTGAGTGCCACGGGCATATATAAGTGTCTCGCTCAGCCTGTGCGTTAATTGCCCCAGGCGTATGTCTTTCCGAAGTGCGACCTTTTCTGTGAACTGCTATTCATAAAATTATTCCGAAGGCTCTGGAATGTAATAAAATGACCTTGGCAGTGTTTGCGAAGGATTTACTTTTTAGACTTGTTTATTCCTTTTTCCAGTTCCAATACACCTACGCCATCCTACGTGAAAAATGGTGGCATTGAGGAGCGAATCATGTAGCTTTTAATTGGCAGTGAAGGGATTATTTATAAACCGTACAAATTAAGATAAGTGTTAATATTGGCATATAACCTATACACACATGACAAGCTTATGGAAGTCACTGGTAATTATTAAACTTGTTCTTAACTTAGTGTTGTTATAAATATATCGGCACTGCCCAATATAAGTGTATTATATCAGTGTAACTATGCACTTTATTTTGTCACAATACATTTTGTTTCCTTTCAGTAAATTAATATTTTTTAAAATCTTTTATTTTCGACTTTGCAATAAGCTCGAACCCCCCCCCCTCGCAGGTTTATCACACACCCTTGGGGAGGGGGGCGCTCCCCACAGTTTGAGAAACACTGATGTAAACCTTTCTATGCGACAGAACTTCAGTATAATCAGGGCTCGGACTCGAAGCTGTAGCCACTTGGATATTGTCATAAATACCGAACGAAACATGGTTTTCGACTAAATCGTTATTCAGCTCACATGAAGCGATGGATTAGTCCGAAAATGTCCTTGCTCAACAATTTTGAATGTAAAGTTTCCCGGAATTACACTTTGAAAGTCAAAATGACAGAAAATGTTTGATTTTTCCCCCCATTCCTAATTGTCGTAAAAAATCTGAAATCTTTAGATTGCTATAGCAAAGTCGTCATAGTTGCGACTCGTTGCCAGTGATGTTTCAGCGAAGCTGCGTATTCTAGTCTTGATGAAACTAAAACTTCCACGGCCAGGATAAAATAGTGGTCATGGCCACTAGTAAAGGTACTTTTTATATATGAAGAATTATACGGGAAAATAGTTTAGAAAAAATAAACATTTGTGAAAAAAAGATTAGATAAACTACATTGAGATTTCACATTAACAAAAAATTCCTCATGGTTTTAAAATGAACAGAGCGTATTGTGTGTGAAGTGTATATATGTACATTTATAGAAATCATTACAGTAGCTCCAAAGCCGTTGAAATTCATAAACTCCATAAGGACCACATTAAAAAAATCGCACAAAAATAAGATTGCATAAAAAAAGGACCGTATGAAAACAAACGGGTTCTGCTGCATTCATTGACAATATATTCTAATTCATTTGACAGTAAATAACAAAGTATTCATTTATACACATTTTCAGAATCTTTGTTCCCAACCCAGGTGGATATCTTAAACCTAAATATCAATACGGAATAGAATAAAATATAGAATACATTCAGTTTGTGTGGTAAAAATGTTAAATAAGAGAAATGTAATAAGACAATTCTCTCTATATAGAATAGTGAGGTTAGATTGTAATTAATATTGTAACAATTTAAAGCTGGAAAAAAGTTCAGAAATTGGGTCGTACTCTTTAAGAGTTTCGAATAAAACGCCTGTCTTGCCGTTATACTTTCTGTGCTATTAAAGTAGCTCCAAGAATTATTTTTTGGGGGCCTTCACTCCAAAATTATTTTCTTTGTCTTTACTCGGAAATGGTAACTTTATATATGGACTTTCCTTTGTACAAAAGTATTTACCTCTAAGATGGTAAATTTCCCCAGAGATTTACTGTTGGGAGAGAATGAAAGCCCATTTGGCTAAGGTGGGGAAGAATTCTGACAATGTTCTATATATTTTTTTTTGGCGGGAAACGTGCTAGACTTCCATTACGCACAAAACAAGTGGAAGAATCTGCTTTTAGAAGTTTTTCCAAGCTCTACATTCAATAAATTCTAATAAGGAGTGAATTGGAACTTTTATCTTGTGTATATTGAAGTCTATGCATTATATATAAATGGAATGATTGGGTAAAGTTTTTTTTCCGATTTTTGTTTTTCTTACTAGAGCTTGATTATAAAGATACTCTTGTGAAACATTTAATCTTTTATTCTTAACGTAATAGATACTATGTCAATTACTAAATATCTTGTAGAGTGTGCTGCAGTGTTAGATTGATTACATACGGAGTTAATTAGAAAGGATGAACGTGAAAAAATTATCAAGCTCAAAAACATAGTAATTATAACGCCACTACGAAAACTCAGCGTTCAGCGCAGGAATCTTATTCAGCAACACCTGCTACGAGTGATCTCGGTGTTTTTTTTCCCAATTAAAACTACTGCAATTGCCATTACAATATTATATCGGTAAGCTATATGTATTTTTTTAAAATCTCATGCTTTCTTTAAAATAAAATCCTAGCACCCAGAGCAAGTCACTAAATTTACTTGGCAGTGAATGGGTTAAGGGGACTTAACAGCCCAGAAATGATCAAACTGTCTTTTTTTTTTATTTAATCTTATTCTTTGCATTGTTATCTGTCGATTGATATCGATCACTTTTGCATGTCGGAAAGTTCTTTCCTTCCTCAGGGGCTCGATAGCCAAAGGTGGGCCTTTGCCTTCTCAAGAAGCTTTTTCCCGGATAAGACTTCTTGCTAATGTTCTCCAATTCTTGGTTCTCAAAACTAGATCTTTTTCTAGGCCATCAATCCATCTAAGATTTGGCCTGCTCTTTGTGTGCCAATTGTTTGGGCAGTGAAAACTTTTAGTGCTGCGGTCTTCATTTTTACAATGTGACCTGCCCATTTAATTCGTTGTGTTATGATGAAGTTAACATTGTCAGATTCTTTATGATTGATAGATCTTTAAATTTGATCTTCGCCACATTCCATTTTCCAGAATTCCCCCAAAAATCTTAGTCTTCCTTTTATAGATACTTATGATCTCATCTGTTCGAGACATGGACCAGATGTTGGAAAGTTAGAAGTTGGATGAAACTTCATTCGAAAAATGTGAATGAACAAAATTCGACCACTCCCCCTCTTGGGGAAAAAAGCTAAAAGCATTTTGGTAAAAAATAAATTTTAAAAGTAATATAACTATAAAAGGTGTAATATATAAAGCGGGTTATTACCGATGCATTACAATAATGCACACATTTCACAAAGGAAAAATTAGTGTAAATTTTTAAATTAAGGCATTTTATATTAATTTCATAATTTCAGTTGTATCTGTATAAAAAACATGAGGAATAATACTTCAACATTATGTGAAGAAAAAAAATTGTCATGACAGAAAAAATAACATTTTTCATTTTCTTGTGCAATTAATACTCTCCAAAAATTTATCTTAAATAAAAGTGTTGAAAAATACGAAAATGCAATTATTTTAAAGAAAAATATACAACTGTCTTGCAGTAGCAAAGTTCATTTAAGCTTATTATAGTTTTTTCAGAATTATAAACTTTAAAGTGGTTTTTCTCGGTATGTGTTTTTCCGATACATTGGTGCATTCGAAATGTTACTCCTTCCCCAATTTACCAATTACGTCCATTTTTTCCTGTGTTTATATATAAAGCATGTAACAAAATTAGGGATCCATTTTGCTGAATACTTTAATTTTTTTTTTAAATCTGTAGGAGACTGTTTTTTTTTTTATTGAAATTTTAGCATGCAAATCAACATTTTATTTTTTTCTTCAAAAACTAAAGTTATTGTAAAATCGATCTCTAAAGTTTAGAACATCCTTAAGAATATTGCAAAGAAATTTCAGTTCAAAAGATTAATAATTACAATAGGAGTGGAATCTTAATTTTCCCGATTTTATCAATTTAAATTTTAAAATCGTGTGAATAATGTGCGACATTTCATCTCGTATCATTTTTTTTAATAAAAACTTTATATGAAATGCTAAAATATAATTTTTAAATAAATAAATTGTCAAAGGGTACCAAGTCCTTAAGGGAACCAGGACATGCTCGAAAGAGTAAAATGCCAAAATTAAGACCCTTTGTTTATGAGACATATATCATTTAAAATTTCCAATAGAGCTTAGATTTTTTTATGTCTATAATAAAGATAATTTAATTATTCTGCAGAACTACAAAAATAACTTTTTACTCCAAAAGGTTTTTTTTACTACTTAATTTAAGTAATACATAATTTTTGAGAACTTGTAATATATACTTATGTTTAGGTACCATTTTTTAAAAAGTATCGTTTTTTTATGCAAAATAATTTTTACACATATATAAAACAATACATAAAATACAGTGAAACCCTTTTTTAGTAAAATTTTAGTATAGTTTCTTTAAAAAAATTATGAAACTTTAAAATTTGAATTTTTTTTATTTTCCTGCTTTTTTTATGCATAAAACTAATTTTTAAAAAATTAGGCACTATTTTAATAGAAAAAAAATTAGGTTCACTATATGCATAGGCATCTTGTATAGAAGTATAAAAAATCAGGAATCATACAGTGCAATAGTTTTTTTAAAAATGTACCTAAATGCAAAAAAATATGCTTTTGAGAAAAGTGAAAAACTAAAAACAATATTTTCACATATTATACACTTAATTAGTATTTCCTTGCCTATTTTATATGACTAATAATAATCCTTAACCATTTTCTAGAGTTACAAAAGTAATTTTAAATTCATATGTTTTTTTTTTTTCCCTTTGTTTTAGTTAACATGAACATAATTTTCGAGATCTTGTAATACATATTTTCATGTATAGGTACCATTTCTTACAAAAATATTCTTTGAATATACAAAAAAAATTTACAAATATATATAAAGTAACATATTAAACATAATGAATCTGTTTTTTAACTAATTATATTTATATAATTGCATAATTTCTTAAAAATAATCATAAAACCTTAAAATTATGAAAATCTTAATTTTGTTTTTTTACATATAAAATCTAATTTTCAAAAAATTAGACACATACTAAAAAGATATTTTGTTCACTGTATGCACATGTATCCTGTTTAGATATATAAAAGGTTTCAAACAATATGCTACAATAGTTTTTAAAGTGTACCTAAATTTAAAAATATTAAACATTCGAGAAAAATATAATAAAACTTAACAAAAAAATTTCTCCTTACATTATAGATTTGATTAATATTTCCCTGATTGGTATTCATTTTCTTCATCTAAATTCTGTTTATCCATTTTCCTTTTTTAAAGACCTTCTTTTATTTCTGGCTTCCAATGACACTTTATTTACTATACGTTCAGCCTCAAAAATTCGTTTGTTATCAATTATAAGTAAGGCACGTTCCGTGTTGTATCCTGATTTAATGCCCAGAGCTTCAAAGACTTTTATCCTACTTACATATCCATCATTAAAACAAATTACAGCATCCATAACTCCAAATTTCAAAGTTTCAATGCCAACAAAAACTGTTTTAGGAATTCGCTCCCAAATACATTTGTTAAAACTTTCATTGGGATTTTGTGTTCTTCCATGAAGGCACTTTTTCAATAAGTCCTTCTCTGTGAGATCCCGAAACACTTTTTTCACTTTCAATAAAATTGACTCGGGTAAAGAATGCTTGTGAATATAAAATTCCCCCGTAACAATGCTACGGTTATAACCGCACCAGCTATCCTCACCAAGAGGACACAAAGCGTGTTGAGGATTATCCTCAGTACTTAGTTTATGAAAATAAATAGCCCATATGGCTCTTTTCACGTCCTCCACAGATGACAAATTTTTACGGATTGCTAGCCCATAATAATGTTGGATTGAGTCCACTTCTTTAAGCGTTAGCCGTCCACGTCCCGAAATATTTTTCCCATCTGATAGCTTAATGCCTTTGCTCATTTTTAGAATGTTTCTCAGCCTTGTGCCCATACGCTTTTGCACATGGCCAACACATTCTAATTTTTCAACTTCTGTGTCGCCATATTCTTTTGCTTTTATAGTAAGAAATCCTTTTGAGTCCCCATCACCAAGATACTGCGTATAACATGCTTTTCGTCATGTTTCAGATCGCTGAAATATACTTAATACCCCCGACATTCCATTCCCCCACTGAATCCTTCGTAATTTTTTAGCACAATTTTCACATGGTTTTTTTTTTTTACCCTTACATGAAGAACAATATTTTGTGAGAGCTTCAAAGTCGATAACCTTTCCGTTCTCAACAGACGTAGCACATACAACTCCGTTCAATGAAGAATAGTCTCTTTTATGCCATGTGCCATCCACAGCCACAGCTATATTTGAATTATTATCATTCGCTATGACTGCTTCATGAACAGCTGCATTCATAGAGTCTTCACTAATTGTTTTTAAAACATTTAAAAAACAAAGAATTATGGCGTTCAAACTTTGCAGGTGGTGGAGGCAAATTCATGAGCCCACAGAATATTCGAGCAGCAGCTCCACCTTTTCCAATAGCTCTCATTCCATATGTCAATCTTAGGTTAACATCATAACATTTATTTGATATTTTTGATGACATTGTACTCGTCGATTCTTCACAGTTGTGACAAATTATTTCCAAACTCACAGCTAAACCTCTACGACTTTTTAAATCTTCTCTCAGCTCAATTTTCTCTGAAGAACAGCAATATTTACAACATAAGAGATTTTTCATAAGGGAAGATAATAAATCCAGTTCAACGATTATGTTTACATTTTGAGAATCTTGTTCTTTTAGTAAATCCGGTATTTTAATTTTTCTCCTAGAAGCACTTTCCACGGAATTCAAAAGCAATTCTTCAGTCGATTTAGACATTTTATGTTGATTGCTACTATACTTCCTTCGGCCAAATTTTTTTTATTCTTGGCATAATTACTCGTTTAAAAAAAAGTTAAGATACTTTTTAAAATCTTATGAATATTAATAATTATAAGTAAAAAATAAACATTTCTTACGAAAATTAATGTAAAATTAAGTAGTTGTATGCCACAAGAAACTTTGGAATAGACGAACTCGGTTCAAAACATTGCCATAAACCGAAATTTAAAGTAAGAAATTTTGTCACACAGCTTGGAACAATAGCTCACGCACAAGCGTGGCTAAAAAGTAGCGGGGTTAACATTCAAACGAAAAAAACAATCAAAAGTTAATATAGATAAAACACAGGAGAAACTACATATTTAAAGTTCAAAGGGGCGTGTCAAAAGGGGCGTGGTCATTTATTTACATTTTTATTTTTCATATTTTAGGGCTATTTTATTAACAAACATATAAGTATTATACATTTTTAGATTCAGAAAAATAAGCACTATTTTTTAGAAATAAAATTGAAAAATCGATTATTTGAAAGTATATGATGTCCCTGTTCCCTTAAGAAATTTTCTTTTAAGATTCATGTTCTTAAAAAATATATAATAGTACTAGCTGGTATACCCGGTCTTCGCATGGGAGAATTTAAAAATTAAACAATACAGATTGAAGGATAAATAATTTTTAATGAGTTAATCTTATGTGAATTGTAAATTAAAGAAAAGCTTTTTGCATATCTCAGCTGAACAAAAAAACCATGTTAAATTTTAAGTCTGTAGATCTAATAGCTGATAAAAAAGGATTTTTTTTAACTCCTCGTAAATTCACTTGTGGTTCGATTTTTGTAAACTCCTTACTAAACTGATCCCTGCTCAGAAAAAGAAACACATTGCTACAAATTCTGTGTAATGAACGCTTAAAATAGTGTAAATTTATATCTGGAAGTGTAATACGTTAATATTCCTTTCTGTTGTATTTATTTTATGTTAAAATTGTAATACTTGCAAGCAACACCGTTCCTTAAAGTATAATGGCGATTCAATGGAAACATAGCGAAATGTTGGCGATAGTCAAGTTGGCAACTGTCTAGCTACTTTCATAGCTCGAGCCTTATTAGAGCTTTGGTAAAGATTAGACTTATACTTTCGCGGCATAATTCTTAGTAGGTACTTTTTCTACACTTCCAAAAAATACAGAACTATAGTTATTTTTATACTTAAAAATGCAATACTTGCCTATTCAATTAAAATTATAGCGTTATAACTAACTACTAACCACAAACAAATTATGCAAATTTGTCCAAATGATGTAATGTGGAAGACTAAGTTTATCTACTTTAAATACCAGAAACGATAAAAGTATTTTAATATAAGGATCAATTTGTAACTACCAAATATGCATAATAAAATCATAAAAGAGAACGTGCATAGAAATTATCAATTTATTTTGTATTTATGGTTTACTATTTTGGCGATAATGGCTTACACATGAAAAAAAAATGGTAGCTATTCAAATAAAGAGATTTAACACAACCTCTCATTTCGAAATCTAGTTTTATTCTGAATTAAAAAAAGGTTAATCTGATCAAAGCAAATTAAAAGCCAGTGCCTGGCGTAGACAAAACAAAAAGGAAAGTCGCTTCGCACTTTAAAGATATGATGTCGCGGGATTTTTTTTTGCAGCGCATGCCTGAATAGCTTGCAGATGGCAGAATTTTTTCTTACCTGACAATTATATTTGGACACTTCATACAATGTCTTTATAAATTATAGCCTATGTGTTACTGTGATGTATAAGCTATATTACTGCAAAGTTTCATTAAAATCCATTCAGTTTTTGCGTGAAAGAGTAGTAAACATACAAACTTTCGCGTTTATAATATTAGTAAGGATCTTAAAGATTCAACAAACTCAAGAAAGAGTCTTGTATATTAAAAATCACTGTCATAACAGTATGGAGGATAAAGGTTTCTTTTAGTGTGGGAAAAAAATGACTGTATTTGGTGAGAAACTGAATTTTTTGTCTCGTTCTCTCTAGGAGTGTTAAGTGATAAAGTAAAAATTAATGTTAGACTATTTTTATTCAGAAGAATCTAGAATATAGGTTATATTCTTTTAACTAACTTCTTTTACAGGTCCTGTTGAGATGGTAGACATCAAACGAGATACCTTCAATGCCCACAATAACTACCGGACAATGCACGGATGTCCACCTCTAGTCATGTCCGAAGAGCTTAGCAGTATAGCCCAAGGCTGGGCAGAAAAGCTGGCGGAGAAGGGCTTCCTACAATATAGCGAAAATCCAGGTAATTTCTCCCAGCATGGGAAAACTTGACGCATTGAGTAATGAATGACAAACTAGAAGTGCTATTTAATTTTTAATCCCCCCCTTTGAAATCGGAATTGCGTTCTATTTTATTGAACATTTTAAATTAAAGAATCTGAAGGTTGTGAATAGAATAGGGAGAGGGGATGTTTAAACTTAAGAAGGTATTCAAATTGTGCATACTTGGGAGATGAGGTTGGGTGCAAAAGCATAAAATCAAAAAAACTGCTAGCAATGTTTTATTTGAACTACATGTTACTCCTTATTCTACTTTTTTATCTATTGGGATGCATATTGTCAACAAAGCCTTTTGCAGTCTTGGCAAGTCCCCCGTATGAGCTATTCCATTGGTGGCATCATCTAGTAGCGGCTCCAGCAACTAAATTTTTAATGCTAGAGTTCATGAAATTAAGGTATCAGACTATACTTGCGATAACTTTTTTTGAAAAAATGGAAATATGAGGACTTTTTTTGTGTGTGATGTTTAGATTTTTTGTTATATTTTAAGGAAAAATCTTAAAATTGAAAGCAGAAAAAAATTATTAAAATGGGAAATTGTTACAAATGTACAAAAAATTACATAAACGGGGCCCACTCTGTACAAAAATTTTATGAGAAAACTTTCAGTTTTGATGTTATTTTATTATTCATGTTTGAAATGACCTTCAGGATAAGAGATTTCAATTTTTACAAAAACTAGAGCACTTTATCTAAGTGATTATACGAAATTGCTTAAAAAGACGGTGATTATATTCACATAAAGGACTGTAAATTTTGAAACAAAGCAGTGATTGATAAATCTGAAGGTCAAAACACTTCTACTGTTATACAAAAATACATAAAAAAATTCAGCAAATTATTTTCAAAACTTTTTGAGCAATCGCTGTCCCCGTTTGAACTTTTCGCAAAAAACACATTTCGAGTAAAACGCATTTTAAAGTTTTACATCTTGTGTAAAGTTATTGCATCTGCTCTTACTAAAACACGTGCAATTTTTTCTCTCTTGTGAATGGAAAATAAAGAACTTGGTATTTTTATTAAGCTTGTATAATGGTCTATAAAATAAAAATCATAAACAAAATTTGTCAGTTTTTGGAAAAAATCATGATTTTAGGGTAGTCGGATACCTTAAAGCTCTCGTCGAATGCTTAATTTTGCAGAGAGTAAATCGGAGCCAAATCGATACTCAAAGGATCTTTTACATGTCACATGACATGCTTGCATACGGTTTTGGTTTCCAGAAAATCTAGACTTCAGCCGGGATTAAACAAGCAAATGAGGCTCACGAAGAGAACACGATACTTCGAAGCGACCTATCCTATCAAAGTCCTTATTATACTAAAACAGAGCCCGTCAAATCTTCAGAAAAACTTCTCATGTTGGCGAATAGTAAGGCCAACTAGGGTGTGTTGACGTTATTTGATTGGTTTTAACTCTGCCTTCAACTGAGTTGCGATAATGCTACTGAAAATGTATAGTTATTAAATCAAAGTTCGTTAAACATTGATATTCTAATAAAATTAATGCTGTTATAAGCTGACAATAATAAAATAGACTTATGGAAGTACTTGGTATTTTCGAGCACTGGAATATTAGTAATATTTATAATAACATTATGTATAAATTTAGATGTTTGTACATTTTTTGGGGGCTTATATTGGCTGTCTCAAAATTTACGCAAGATTAGAATTTAGCGCCCTTTGTGGGATAGTGTTGGCAAGGGGAAAAGACCACGTGACAGCTGACAGTTCAAGGGTATTAAAAACGATGCATTACACGAAGGAGCAATACATTTCCATTGTTAAACAATATTTTAAAACGTACTGTTCGTGTAATTCGCAGTTTTGGTGGTGAGAATTGTCCGCGTAATTTAACGATATTGGGTTTTTATTTTGTGGATTTTTGAAGTGTTTCATGTCAACAAGCCTACGACCATTCACGCCCAGCTGTAGGTATTTCTGCCAAAGAAAGTATAAAAACTTTTCTGAGAAATCTTAATTTCCTTTCTTAAGGAAGGGTTTGTGTATGTGCGTCAAATGCCGTGATATGTAGCCAATCAATTGAGTGAAATCATTATCGCTCGTGATTCGAAAACAATTTCTGCGTTTGGCGACATTCTTTGATGTGGCAACACTTACGAATCAATTTCAGCAAACCCCGTTCTTAAGGTTGTTCTAGTTATAAACTTACTATTTTTGAAATATTAGACGAAAAGACTTGAATTTTGGCAGGCATGTTTCTTTCGAGGGGATATCAGCTATAAACGAGTTTGACAAAGACTCTAAAGGGGGTGAGGTTGCAGGGGTGTTACAGATCCAGTTTTAGAACTTCCTTTTTTGTTTAAATCAAATAGCGAGGGTTATAAATGTTTTTGAATGGAATCGGAAAACTTAATGCTAAGACTTGAATATCCTTCTTTCCTCGGTGGCACGACATCCCGGGATGGGCCTTGGCCTTCTCAAGAAGCCTTTTCTAGGCTAGCCAGCTTCCCGGCAGTTATCTAATTCTTATTTCTCAAAACTAGGAGATATTTTTCTCGGCCATCAATCCATCTAATATTTGGCCTGTCCTTTCTTAGCGTGCCAATTAGTTGAGCATTGAAGCATTTTTTTAACGGTGCGGTCTTCGTTCATTCTAACAACGTGGCCTGCCCATTTAATTCGTTGTATTGAAGTTAATTGTGTAATGAAGTTAATAATGTCGGGTTCCTTATATGATTGATGGAACTCTAAATTTGATCTTCTTCGCCACGTTCCATTTTCCTGAATTTCTTCAAAAAAATCGTACTTTCGTAAATACTTTTCATGTTATCATGTGTTCGAGACATGGATAAAGTTTCGCATGCATAAGTTAATACTTATCTTAAGAGTTTTATACAATAGAATCTTTGTTTTTCTTTTGATTAAATTTGTTTTCATATATTTTCGTATTCCATTAAGACATCTATTAGCCGTAGTAATTTGCTTTTGGATTTCAGTCGTACAATCGTTTCTATTAATTTTCGAACCTAAATTAGTGAAGCTGTCAGCAACTTTATACTCTTCAGTTTTAAAATGAGAGTCGTTAAAACCGGATTTAATGCAAGGCATGCACTTAGTCTTGGTAAAATTCTAGTAGAGCCCATACCCTTGGCGACAAACCGAAAAAAGCTCCAAGCCAGAACAAGATGGCTCAAAGCGAAACCGACGATGGCGGCAAGTGAATATAGCGGGATAAGGTAGATACGCAATGAAAATATATGTAAACAATACAGAAATTAAACATTTAAAATAAAAATACAAAAACAGCACTTTCTTACTGCTGATCTTTTCCGAGATGAGGGTACAGCGTAACAACAGATTTTAAAAAAGCCTTAAAGGTATCATCGCTAAGCGAATTATCGTGTGAGCGCCGCCATGTTTATTGTGCGAGGTAATGATCGCGCGCGTTGGAACAAAACTTCGGCGTGGCTGGTAAGATTTCAAAGAAAGCATTTTTATTGCCGACCATGTTACATCATGCCGATCATTAGATTTAAGACATTCATAACTCGAAGCAATCCTTTCTTCATACACTATTCAATCAATTCTTTCTTACCTTTAGAATTTTTTACTTTGTTGAATGCGAAAGTATATTCCCTCACACACGCAGCCATACTTCCAGCCCGGAGCCCAACAAGATGAAATTCGAAATGCCCACCGACAAAATATGAAAATTCCAGAAACAGTTAGGGTTACCCTATCTAGTGTATGAAAGCTGGGTTGCCAAGATGGCGCAATTATCGCCAACCAAAATAATTTGCGTCTCCAAGGCCCGAACCCTTAGTCTTATTCTCATTGATTTTCAGTCGCATCTTGAGGGCCTCTTTATCTAAAGATAAGTCTTGTCTTAGTGCGATTATATTAAAGCCATGGGGGCAAAAGCCAATAAATATATTGATTTATTAAAGATATTTCCTCTGATATTTGATCTCATCACTTTTTCTAGTGCTAGATTTAAGAAGACTCGCCAGTGCATCTCCCTGTCGAACGCCATTTTTTTATTTCCAATGGGTCCGAAAGATTCTGCACCTTGACTACGATCTTTGTCTCACTTAATGTCAGGCTTAACAAGACTTGGATATCATAACTTGGTGAAATTGTCGAATCGGTCGCCTCTCCACCAAATTTTGAAAAATCGTCAATTTGGCGCGTTTTTGCGTGTTGTGTTTCGGAGTTGCAACCCTACCGCAACGCCGGAGCGCGAAATTCAAGACGGCGGAAGGAAACCATTAAAAAAAATAGCTTTTTCAAGTTTTGAAACTGAAAATCGCTGCAAAAATCAGGCATTTAAAAATGGAAATTTCACTTTTAAAAAATGCTGCTATTTCCGACATTTATGATGACGATGAGTTGCCTACTGAAATTATACCTGTGTGCTACTGCATATTTCCGAGAACGCCTTCCAAAACATTTTCATTTTTGCATCACTAACAAAACGGTGCACAAATCCATATTACTCAATTCAAATCAAAACCATTTCTTTACACTCCTAAACACATGATGGGTATCCTCTTTTACACTGGACTGAATTTTGCAGTACCATTCAAAAACGAGCATTCACTTTCTTACCCGTTCTTTCTCTCAATTCCATACTTTTTCCACATTTCGGACATACGTACCATGATCCAATCAAACCTTCTTTCATGCACCATTCTACAACAGCTTTCTTTCCAAGCACAGGCAACATGGCAAAAAAACCTTTAACAATAGCAGTCGTAATTTTTCATGCATTCATTCAAATTAATCCTACGAGCATCGCTGGACATCATGGCAATCTTTTGAAATTTATGTGGAGAAAGAAATAAAAATATTACCTGTAAAAAGTAATTCCCAAAACGAAGATAACGAAGCCGAACAGCTGACCCAACCGGAGCAAAAGAAATAAGTTTCCTGTGTAACGGATTTTTAAAGAAAAAAAAAGCTTTCAGCTCACGCGCGAGAAAGACCGTTGAAGAATTAAACTGTTCAAATAAAAAAAAACAATTACGAATGCGCTAACTTGCCGCGATATCGTTAAGACTGTTAAAATTAAAGAAATCTACTGCGCATGCGCTCAATTTCACCAAAAAGCTACTTCTCCACTGGAAAACTAATCCAGAAGGGTTACCAGATTTGGCGCATTTATCGATTTGGCGAGAAAACACTTAGCGCGAGAGGCGCCCGATTCGACAAATCAACCCATAACTTAAAAATATATGAAGTAAAACATTGCAGTGAAATACCCAGCGAAACGGGTGGGTAGCGGCTACTGACTATAATTGGTGCCAACACGATATGTAGTAAAAATATTATCGAATCTTTTTATTTTATTGGCTTTCAATTTATTTACTAAACATTAAAAAAAAAAACTGCACTAAGATACACAATTCATTTAGCAAAATCTTCGAGGTCTATCACTAATAGTCTTAGTCTTATCGTTAATAGTAGCGCTGTAATTCGAACTGGGTCTGGAAATATCATTCTTTGGATTGCACAAAGAGAATAGTTCATGTTTATATTAACTGACATTGCCATGTAAAATAAAATAAATCTATTTAATACTGTTAAGTAATTCTATTTTTAACTAGGGAAAGCATTGACACCATTTTTGTAAAAATACTTAATAGTCTCTGCAGCTTACGCAACATGGATATTGCATTGATTTTTTCATCGAGATTAAAGTTATAACTCTTAATATATATCTCGAGTATCTTGTGTAGATATATTTCCTCAAGCATTTTCGTTATGTTCTGTTCTTTTCGTCTGTGCACAAACTTTTCGTATGATTTCAATGGCCTGTTGCCAATGAAAACGGCGAAAAAACTTTCGTGGCTTCTACAAACACCCACAATCATTTCATCACTTAGAGTTCTGAATTGTGCTCAAAATATTCAGATATTTCGTAAGGTGTTTACAAAATTTGGTTCAGGGCTCCGATTCTGCGACAAGAGAAATGGACCTATTTTCAGAAGTTTAAGAAAGCATGTGCGAAAAATACCACTTTTCAACGAACAGTGTTGTGGAAACTTCACAACAAACGCCCTAAAAATTAAATGGTAGCATAAAAACCCGGAGTCTCTTTAAAACTGAAAGATAGCATTAAGTTTGTTTCAAGTTTAATTATAAATCTGGGCATAATCTATTCAGTAATTTTTGAACTATGATTCGGCTACACCTGTAGGGGTACACTCGAGTTGGGGAGAACTGATGTTTATAATGTATACAAGCCGTATTAATGAATTAAGTTTATGTAATTGTGTTTAATATCTTGTCATTGCATAAACTATCGAATTTAACAGGTTGTGCTTCTTGCATCAGAAGAATAACTAAACTGAGAAGCAGATTTAATATTATATCAGATGAGAAAACTTGCGTGTTTCAATTCTATTTTCGCTACTATTTCAAATACACAAATCTTTGAAAGGTATCCGACTACGTTTATTACCCTTATTTTGCAAAAGCGTATAAATTAATATTTATATATTGAGTGTCATCTGAATTAGAATTTACACATATTAGAATAAAAGTTTTAAAAGGCATTTTCGGACACAAAATGTGAAGAAAATGATTTTCAGAACATTCATTTATTGGAAAATTCTTCTATAATATGTGGCTATATATAGCTTGGACTTACGGGACTGAACAGATTTTTGAAGTATTCCAATCTTCAGAGTTGCTACCAATTGAAATGAATACGGATGTTTTTTTTTGTTAATTTTTATACTATGATATAAAAGTGAATAAGTACACTTCTAATTTGTACACATTCCAAAATTCTAGTTTAGGCTCCGTGTAGAGAAATCTTTATATAAAGGCAAAATACTATTATGCATACAGCGGGTAAAAAAAGTATTGGCAATTGCCTATAATAGATCAAATTGGCTAACAAAGGAAATGCTTGACAATTTTAACTGGACATAACGAACACAGAAGGTAATAAACACACAAATCTAATGAAACTTTCATTTTAGTGTCTTTTACAGAAAATATACAACAAAAATGTATGTTTGCATGTCAAAAAAAGTATTGTCATAATAAGTAAAATGCGAGAACAAAATCAGGATATGTTTAATACTTTGTATGCATACCTTTTGCATTTATAACAGCTTGTAATCTATTTCTCACGGAGAACCAAAGTCTTGGTTGTACCATTGGGAATTTTGCGCCATTCTTGCAGGAATATACGCTTAAGTTCGTCTTTACACGAAATTTTACGTTTCCTGACTTCTACATCCAATTTGTGCCATAAATTCTCAATTGGATTTATGTCAGGCGATTGAGGCGGCGTCTTTAACTGGCGAGGAGAGTTATACAGTAACCACTCCCGGGTGCGGTTCGCTGTATGCTTAGGGTCATTGTCTTGTTGAAACACAAATGTTCTGAAGCAAAGTTTTTGGGCACTGGATTGCAAATTATGGCGCAATATGTCGATGTACGTACGTGCTGTCATACCATCAATGAAGCACAGTTTACCAACTCCGTTTGCTGCAATACAGCCCCAAACTAAGATTCTCCCTCCACCATGTTTCACAGTCGGTGTTAAATGTTGTTTTCCAGTTCGGTGTTTGACTTTCTCCACACATTGTCGCTCATCACTCCCGAAAATGTTAAACTTAGACTCGTCGGAAAAAATAACTGTTCCAAAACTCATCTGATAAATTAACATGAGATT
This sequence comes from Trichonephila clavipes, assembly GCA_019973935.1. Taxonomy (NCBI): domain Eukaryota; kingdom Metazoa; phylum Arthropoda; class Arachnida; order Araneae; family Nephilidae; genus Trichonephila; species Trichonephila clavipes. Next base: position 233,295 of record BMAU01015464.1, read on the forward strand.
TTGCAAAATTTCATCTTTCTTCTGTTTCTTTCCGAAATGAAAGGTTTCTTTCTAGCTGCCCTTCCATAACTTCGCATAAAACTTTTAGTGTACAGACTATACGGGATGTTTTACATGATGTATTAGTAACATCTTTGGCTAACTGGGGTGCACTTATTTTGGGATTTTTCTTAACCTCTTTGATAATGCTACGTTTTCCCTTGCAGAAATTACTCCAAGCCGTCCTCTTCTAACCTTATTTTCTGTGGATCCTGTCTCGTTGAACTTTTTACAACACTTCTGACAGTAAATAAACTTGTATTCAGTTGTATTCCTGTAGAACGATAAGTTACTTTCCTTTCTGAGCTGAAGAATCATGTTTTTAGCATTAACATCAAACTCCTTCGATTTCGAAGCCATTTTATCACAGCATTAGCAAAATAACGCTTTAAAAATTTTGAAATAGCACTGCAGACTTTATACTAACAGGCTTTCTTATCAGTCTAAACACGTGACCTCAACATGACAAAATTTGCATAACAGAACTCTGCCAATACTTTTTTTGATATGCAAATTTACGTTTTTTGTTTATTTTGTGTAGCAGGCATATTAAAATGAAAGTTTCATTAGTTTTGTGTGTTTATTGCCTCCTGTGTTCTTTATGTCCAGTTAAAATTGTCAATCATTTCCTTTGTTAGCTAATATGATCAATTATAGACAATTGCCAATACTTTTTTACCCACTGTATATTTTTCATAAGAGGCAATTTTAATTTTAGGTCATAAAAACGCTGTTTAAATTCTTTTTATTATTCAATTAATTTTGTATGAATATTCTAAATTAGGTGACATTAAATATCGAATTTATTCTCCAATGTATTTTCAAAATCAGTTCTGAATGCTGTCGGGAATACCCTAAAGTGTTAATTGCTGTTGATAATCACTCTTGATATTTCGTTAAGATTAAAAATGTTTACTAAAAATAAAGGTATTTTGTGAAAGCTTCATTCAAAATGTCACGCCTTCCCATGTGACTATAACGTTGCACTATTAACTTGAGGTAGCTAATCAAAAAGCTTCTCGTAGTTTGTCGTATTTTTTACAGTTGTACATTGTGTGGGGAAGTTCTTTCAAAACGCGCTATACCTCAGAGTGGCTTATATAAAATATTATATAGATTATATATTTTATAAAAAATTATTTATTGAATCGAGATAATTGCAAATTTTTTTAACTGAAATTTTTCGGTTATTTTTTTTGAAACCAGCTAGTTTTGGTTTGATTCATTTTTGCATTGCAAACGTTATGGAATCTTCAGTTTCTGTTAAATGCTTATTTCTAGTATACTTGTCATTGTTTATCTCTTGCCACACTTCTAAGTTACAAGATATCGTCGATGTTCTTTGTTTATTTTCACTTTTCTCTAATTTGTTAGCGAAATATGACAGTATTGCAATGTACATCTTAATTTAATTTTGTTAGGCTGATTTTTGTCAATTGAATCGTTCTGTGTCTCTTTAAAATGGCGGTTATGGTCAGCATTTTAAAGAATCAACATTTACAGTCTTAAATTCCCATTTTTGCGAGTCTATACAAATCTAAATTAAACAATTGCTTGTGTACTTTTTGCGGTTTGTTTGGTTAACCACACGTATTGTTCATTTCATCTAACCAATTCTTTAAGACTTAAGCAAAATTTATGTCCATTGTTTTAGCCTCGATAAACAAAGTGACTAAGAATTACTTTATTATGTCTGAGTAAATTTGCGAGAATATCCTAGCAGAGTTACAAGGTTGCATACTCTTAATTTTGTCATTGAATCGGACTTTTAAATGCGTCATCTTTCCAACTTGGAATACAGTCGGGAAATTATTGAAGTAACTATTTCAGCTCGTATTTGTATTTTCAAATTTGGCATTGAATTGGATGCTTTTTTTACTATTGTTAATAAATGGTATTTTTTTTAGAGGTATAGAACTTTAAATTGCAATAAAACAACGATGTATTATTCGATTGACATGAATTCTTTTTTATTCGAAAGATAATCTTGTGGCATTACATTTTAAATATGATTTCTGGCATAGGACTGCCACGACTAGCTCGGATGTAGTCCAATCTGGACGTCCAATTTTCGACGACTTTTTCCAACATTTGTGGCCGTATATCGGCAATAACACGGCGAATGTTGTCTTCCAAATGGTCAAGCGTTTGTGGCTTATCCGCATAGACCAATGACTTTACATAGCCCCACCGAAAATAGTCTAGCGGTGTTAAATCACAAGATCTTGGAGGCCAATTCCCAGGTCCAAAACGTGAAATTAGGCGGTCACCAAACGTGTCTTTCAATAAATCGATTGTGACACGAGCTGTGTGACATGTTGCGCCGTCTTGTTGGAGCCACAGCTCCTGGACATCATGATTGTTCAATTCAGGACTGAAAAAGTTAGTAATCATGGCTCTATACCGATCACCATTGACTGTAACGTTGTGGCCTTCATCGTTTTTGAAGAAGTACGGACCAATGATTCCACCAGCCCATAAAGCGTACCAAACAGTCACTTTTTCTGGATGTAACGGTGTTTCGACATACACTTGTAGATTAGCTTCACTCCAAATGCGGCAGTTTTGTTTGTTGACGTAGCCATTCAACCGGAAGTGCGCTTCATCGCTAAACAAAATTCGCTTATGAAAATCGGGAACAACGGCAATCGCGTTTTGGGCCTATTCGACGAATCTATGCCTTGCTTGATGATCGTTTTGATGAATTGCCAAACCAAACTGAGAATAAATCACTTGACAGCTGTTAAATCGTTCTCCATCTTGGAAGGTAATGCCAACTTAAACTTCTATACCTGGAAAAAAACTCTTTATTTTAACATAGTATTCAATTGCTATCTTTAGTCTTTTTAATTTTACATGAAGGTTGATAAAATATAAACATGATATATTACTAAAGGCAGGAAACTTTTAAGTAACTTACGGTTGTTGTGGAAACAAATTGTTAGTTTTATTTTTCATATGCTAATTTATTTGCGGCCGTATCACCGTTGATTGAGCTGTGAAACCTGAAGTTAAGTAGGGGTCAGTTTTTAAAAATTTTCTCTTTGTCGGATTTATTGAAATTTGGCACAGAATAAATGTGAAAAAATGGAGGTTGAGGCGCAGCACATTGAAGATTCAGGCCAAAAAATTTTATTAACACGCCCACACAAAAGCTTTGTGTATTGTGTTATTATTTATATACTCTAACATTTATTCTAACGGTGCATTTAACTCGTTGTTACACAATTAGTCTTGTAAATTTTTATGCAAAAAATTATTAGTTTACTAACCCAAAGTCATCTTTTACACATCACTCGCTTGATGATTTAGAACCTTGTAATGATAAAGGAAATTCTCGCATGCACTACTCATTTTACGTGATTTATTTTGCCGGGAAAAATCACTTTACGAAATTTTCAAACTAACACTACACTCTTCGATCGTTAACAGTATTGTCTCGCTTTGACTGGTTTATATTGCTTGCTACTTTTACAACACTACCAAGTTTACTCAAATAAAAATTGCACGAATAATTAAACTCCATTAGAAATTTTAAAAAATGTTTATCATTAGTTTCTAGATATAATTTCAATTTCGCAAGAACTTGTTTCAGACAGTGTTAAAGCAGCAATTTTAAAACGATATTGCCATTTCTAACAAACTTTGATTTACTTTTTGAAAATTCTGGCTTTAAAATGTATCCTTTTACATTCCCTTTTATGATACAGGCTGATAATAAAAATTGCATATCACTATAACCATTTTAATTGCAAATAAAATGCAAACTTTGATTGTTTTTGCTTATATAATCGTTTAACCTGCAGGTCTTGGCGAGAACATCAGTCTTGTCGACTTGGACCAGCCATCAAAGAAAGGCGAGCAGATTGTTAAAGAATGGTACAAGGAAATAAACAACTACAACTACAGCAAACCTGGATGGAAAAGAGGTAGGAATACTAATCAGTTCCTTTAATTTTTTTTTAAAGAAAATATTAAAAATTCACTTCATTAATCAAGGTGTTGATCGAAGTAATTTAGTGTAAATATTTAAAAGCGAGACTATACAAATGTTTGACATTCATGTTTTTGTGGAAATATACAGTCGGACCTCTATATAACGAAGTCGCTAAATCCCGGGGGGAAAAATGTTCGTTATACGAATAATTCGTTTTATAGAGGTTCATCTTTTAATATACTTTATGAAACATATAAAACAAATTTTAAATTCAGAAACAATATATATTAAAGTAATTATTCACACCTTTTTTAAAATTAATATACATTTTATATATCTTACCCATAAAAAGAGAAACTGCAAGGAATACAAGAAAAAAAATGTTGAAGATTTCACTGTATTTTCAATATTAAAATAATTTTATTTAAAATTAATTTTAAGGACATTTTATAATTTAAAGCATACGAGTAATAATAGACATTATTTTATAATTAGGACACGGAACAACTCCACTGATGGTGGAAGATATCGAAGATGTTTCTAGTAAACTGGGCAATGGGGGTTAAAGGGTGCACTTGGATGAAACGTTAAGAACTCTATTGCTCTCGGCGAGTTAGGATCTATTAAAACCAGTTCAAAATTTATAACCACCATAAAATATATTAAAGGGAGAATATCTTGAAATTTTTTCGAGAATACTTTAAAAAAGGAGAACAAAAATAGAGAAGTTATTTTACGAAGAAAACAGTGAAACACACACGTTCAAGGAAGGTTCCAGGAAAAAGCTCGCTATATATATATATATATATATATATATATATATATATATATATATATATATATATATATATATAATATATAGAAAAATTCGCAATATAGGGATTCGTTATATAGAGGTTCGACTGTATACCAAATCTCAAGTTATATTTGTGTATACAATGTCTTATAGTAGAGCAGTCCGTGGGCATGGTAGCCTATTGGTTATCGTCACGAGCTTGTGACTGGCATGTCGTGAGCTCGAGCCCTAATGACAGTGAAGATCTATAGTGTAGAGAAGCTCAAAGTTCTACCGTTGGCTTGATGTAGTAGTTTGCGCAAGTCTCTCTGTGTTACCTCTTCTCCAATTTAAAATTCAATTACTAAATTTATATCTAAAATATTTGTAACATTTTTCAAAGTGAAGCTAAATCAGGCCGCGTGGAATTCCACAGGGGTCATTGCTCAAGATTTCCTTATGTGATGCTCATAGCTTGACGAGGCCTTGTTAGCCAAGTGATCATGGTCAAATTCGTTCCAGATGTGCCATGAGTTTGAACCTAGCACCTCTGAAGATACGACGTGTAGAGGGGGACTGATTCACTTTAAAGCTGTCGAGGCTTAAAGGTCTTTCTCTTGGTGTGGCGTGGAAGGTAAGAGGGTGCCAGCTCGGATGTCATCACTCGATTATGGTCCAGAATCATGAGTTCTTTCCCCAATAGCCCTGATGTTGCTTTATATTGCGACTTAACCCATCTACCGCATTATGACTTGCTGTGGTTTTTATGCAATATTTTTTGAACCCCTGTATTGAAAATTAAGGGATATACATAAACAAAATACTAAACTTTGTGAGAAATTTAATCAGTTAAAGATATTCAACTGTATATTTAATTATATACACCAGTGTTTCTCAAACTGTAGAGCGCGCCCCTCTTTGGGGGGGGGGAGCTCGAGCATATTGATAAGTCGAAAACAAATTTAAAAAATTAACTTACTGAAAGTAAACAAATACATTCTGACGTAATTAAAAAAAATAAAATCCTCATTTCAACTAGAATACACTTATAAATATATCTGTACTGCACACACAATCCATTTTATAATTAATATAATTTACACGATTTATAATTAATCCCTTAAATACCGATAAAAAAATTACGCGATTTGTACCCCAATACCAGCGTTTAGCACGTAGGTAATCTTATGTGGTGTATTGGAGGGTAGAAAAGGAATAAATAACTCTTTGTAATAAATAAATGTTTCGCACACAAACACTGTCAAGGTCATTTTAATGCTTTCCAAAACCTCCAGAGTAATGTTACGAATAGCAGTTTACAGAAAAGGTAGTATTTAGGGAAGATGTACATGTCTGGAGCAATTAACACTGGCTGAGCTAGACGTTTATATACGTCGGGGGGGACTGAAGAGGTTAAAGTCGTATTATAGGTTTAGCGTCAATGCATAGTATTATCGAATTTAATGCATAGTTATTGTACGGAGAGGTGGCGATGCAAATTATGATTGAATATTGTGTCGCAAACACTAAAATTTCGAGAAGCACTGATATACACTGTTCATTTAAAATAGTCAAATCGTTTTCTAAGGTCTTCATTAACATACAAAAAATACTACACTTATATTTTGACGTTGTCATTTTAGTACCGAAAAAATAGTTAATCTTCGCAATCCGCTGAAAACGCAATTTCTGCTATGAAACTATTTGCCTTGCCCGCTAAAATACTCCTCATAGAGCCCGTGGTGCCATATATCTTGGAAGAGTGGGTTTAAAAGAATGTTCCTGCCAAGTATCGTCAGAGTATTCGTAAAAAATGGTTATTCTACGTCATTTATAAGCGAGTGGTACTTATAAGTACCGTCGGTAGATAAAGGGTTAACGGTCAAGGCAATACTATTAATCACTAGTCAAAATAATGCTGAGAAATTGCTAGTCAAAACAAGACTGATTTAGCTCTCTCCCTATTTATAGATCTCGCGAATCTTTAGAGAAAGATCTCTCTGCTTACGTCATAGACCGTGAAATAAGTAGATTTCTCCAGAATTTCCAGAAGAATGCATAGGGTTCCGAACTCGCCAAGAATGGTCACCAAATCGCTAAAATGGCCACAAAGTATGATGGCAACTTAGCTCTATCGCCAAGATTTCGCCAAATTTCCTTTGAATCTCCATTATAACATGGGACGCATTGATTGCGAGTATTACAATTTTAACATAAAATAAATACAGCAATACATAAAATATAACAGCAATGTAACTGCATTACACACCCAAATACAAATTGCTTACATTATTTTACATAAAACTCGTAACAATATTAAACTAACAAGTCTGTGAAGGACATTTTTTTTTTGTTCAACTATGAACCCTGAAATATTAACTTTTTAAGTTAAAAACACACAATTTACTTGTCTTTTTAGAATTGAACAGGCACGTTGTGAGAGTGCTTTTAGCTACAATATTGAACATTTTAATTGCCTCTATTGTTTGCAATTCAGTAATTGTTGGCATAGATGAATATACCCGATAATGACAAACATGTGCTTTTAAAGCTTATCAAATGTTTCCAGACAGAATGATATCTAATGTAACTTTCACCCATTTGCTTTTGTGATAAAATTCTTTACGATTCAATTGTATTTCTAATTCAGATAAAAAATGAAGTTAAGATTGTATTTGAAAAATCTATGAATATATATTTAAAATTGTTTCTAATACAATCAATAACTTGATATAAGTGCTTATCCGATTTTTTTACAGATAGTCTATCTAAACTATAGATAATTTCACTATCAAGATTCTAAGAAGAGTAAAATTTATTCCAGCACTTGTAGCATAAAACCAAATAAAATTCTTTATCAGTTTCATTCCTAGTATCATTTTGAGAATTTTTTAAACATTCAAGTGATAATTTCATTTCACAATTTATTCGCATCTTATATAAGCTAATTATTTCTCTTATTTACCTTTTGAGCTGTAGAAATATTCAAACTACAGCTATATCTTCCACATAGATATTTAATTTAATAAGAATTTCATAACTTCAAGAATTTTTAATTAAATTAAAATGATCATCAAATCATAATTATGCTTACAAATACAAATTTAAAATTTTCTTTTGTGTATACAATTATTTTTGATGTAGAATAAAATGAATTGTAGGTTGTTTTTAAATTTTATTTTATAACGTTAAGGAATTGATGAAAATGCTTTACAAAATAAGTTGGGGCATGTGAAATGTCATTTTTTTTTGTGTGCGTGTAAAAGTTTTGTCTCCAGTTTTGTTGATAGGTGTAGTTTCGTTAGTCGTATTGCTCATTGTCAAAGTTGCATTTCAACAAAGATTTTCTCAAAAGGGTTTCATTTTATTTGCTTAGATTTTCGTAAGAATACGAACTCAATAGAAATTAGTATACATTTTTATGAGAATAAGCTCGGTAATGATGCAACAAAAGTGCACTGCACGCAATATGAAGTATTTGAGGGAGAATACTTTTAACGGTCGAAAAAAAGGCAGTTAAAAGTTCAGTCTGGGAAATTTTTTCTCTACAAAATAAACTGTTTAGAAGAGCTAAAACATGTGGAAAATGATGCTTTGAAAGCATTAGTGTGGAAACTAATCCATCTGAATCTACATGGGTGATAAAAATGTGTACACACTTTGACGAAGAATATGTATATATTATCATAAATATTACGGTGAATAAAAAATGACGAAGTTGCAACAAGTGTTACAAAACTGTAATCCACCCGCCTCCAAATTTTTTGAGCATGATGCTGTATATTGTTGGTGGCATCTCACAGTAGCTAAAGGAATTGCGTGACTAGTCGTTTCAATTTCATAGCGCTGTTTCTCGGGAGTACTGTTTATCTACTTCATCTCATGCACACCTCTTGCCATCCACATCTTCTGTAGCAGTAAAAACGTCATCAGAATCTTAATCTATTCATTTAATAGATATTGCTCCCGCCACATCCATTAGTCTATATACCTCTGTTGCATCATCCAAAAAAAACTTTCTTCATCTGCAGTATCAATGGTTTCAACTTTGCCAGCTGAAACAAGTCCTGTTCTTGAAACTACCACCACTACATCAAATACCATATTTTCTACATCCCAAGCTTCAAAAAAATCTTCAATAACTCGCATGAAAAAAGGTCCTAAAGGAACTGTTAACGCTGCTGTACCACCTCTTAAAACAAAAGTAGAAATGCAGATAACACCTCTCGGACCCAGAAACACTTTTACAGGACACCTCAAATGAGGACATGCTTGTGTACCATGTTGAGGAAGAGGAAGTAGCGAGATAAATCTCTTAACTCGGATCGAAAACGGGACATTTTTCTATAAATTTATGGGACTTGGTGGGGAAATCCCCCCACTAAAATCTATTTACTTTTAAGAACTGGCGTTTTAAACATATATAGAAATTTTATATTTTATTACTGGATCTCTTTTTATAAAACGTTTTAGCGATTTTATACTTTTAATGCTTAAACAAGCGTTTGGCGCACTTAGACAAAATTGGCTCTTCGCCAATAAAACCCACAATCACTCTCTCGCCAGTGTTCACAGGCCGCGGTAGCCGAGTGGTATAGGTATCGGACCGTGGCTTGCCTTGTCACGAGTTCGAGCCCACTATCACTAAAGACCCGCCGTGTAGGGCAGCGATGCACGTTAAATCTGTCGAGAGCTGAAACGTCCTCCCGTTGGTGTGGTAGTTAGGAGAGGGGGTGCCAGCTCAGGTGTCGTCCACGTCACTTGACCATGGTTCAAAATTACGTGGTCCGTCGCCAAAAGCCCTCGTGTAGCTGAACAGTGCGACGTTAATATTAAATCAATCAATCAATCAATCTCGCCAGTGTTCACGGTTTCTTGGTGTACGCTACTTTCTTGTGGGGAAACCCCATAAGAGACCACATTACTTAGGAAACAAAATTGCATCATTTTCAACCTGTGAAAGGTACCATTCACAAAACTCGGTTCTTCTGTCTGGATCGTTCTCGTTCAGTGTGTGTAACAATTGTGGTATTTAGCCAACAATAGCGCTACTCGCTCCTGTTTCACGTCCACATTCTAATGTCGATTTTTGTGGTGATCATGTGAATGAATCTAACACTCAAACAGAAGACTCTTCCTTTGTTGTGTGCTACCGGCCTCCCCTTATACGTATGCTTTAGTCTTCCATCAGTTTCAAACTTATTGCGAAAAATAGCAATGCTTAAGAGTGTTGGTGGTTCCTTTCCATATTGTTGCCTTCAACGTCGTTGAATTTAAATGATATTCTTGAACTTTCAATACTATTTCAAAATGCATTTTGCTGCGTGAAAGTCAGACGCACTTGTGTTATGGTCTCGTTTTCCCTACTAAAACACTAGTGCCCTCTGTCGCTGAACTATTGTTGAACACGTCGAAACACCAATGCCAAGTTGTAATCCTATAGCCAATGCGATCACAAATTTGTGGCATTAACATATTACCCAGTTTTTTTTATTACCACTGTATTTTACCGAGATTACATTGATGAAATGCATCAAAAATTAAAAATTATACACCCATTACTTGTATCGGCACAAAAACCAACATTTCTCCATGATTCTCATCGCATATTTTACACAAACAATTGCGAAATTAAATGAGGTACAACATGAAATGTTGAAGCACCCTGCTTTTATTCCCAGAATCTTCCACCAACCGAATTTAATTTTCTTAAACATTTACAGCAGTTTTTACGGTCTAAACAGCATGAAAATAAAGACGGTATGTGTGAAAAATCCTATATTAGATTAGTGTTCGATTCTAAATATCCGACCTTAAGTAGGGCATCTATGTAACAAAATCTCGTTGGGAAAGGGGAATTGAAGCACATTGTGCGTAACTTGATCAAAAAGATTTTGAAAGATATGCAGTTTTATGTATTCCCTTAAAATTCCGACACTTCATACACTACAACCCAATATTTGCTGTACTGTAAGGTATCTTTAAGCCAATCCTTTGTTCTTTCATTGCTAATAGTTTAATCAGTTCGACATTAATAACTTAAGGGTATGCCAAAAAGTTATTATAAATAAAAAGTAATATAAAAAAAATTAAAGTCTGTTCCTACTTAGGTCAACAAAGAAATTTTATTTTTTTTAGTTACTTTTTATCAAATAATTACAATTAATATAAATTTGTATATAAATATTAAAAAATTACTATATTAAGTGGCAATTTTACTAATTATCATTAAAGTATCGTATTGTCATCCAAAACAATCGTGTATATATAAAGTTTCAGTTCAACTGAATGCTTTAAAACGCGAGAAAGTCTCAAAGTTTTGACCCAAGTCGCTAAAAAAGATGCCAACATGTATGTATAATTCTTAAAAATAATTAGTTTCTGTTAAATTTAATTTATCGTATTGTCGCCCAAAACAATCCTGTATGAAAAAAATTTCAGCTCAAATGAGCGCTTTAAAATGTGAGGAAAAGCCTTTTGAAGAATTTGACACAAGTCGCCAAAAATGATGCCAACATGGCTGTATCTGCAATTCTCTAATTAATTAGTATTCAATTAATTTGTATTAATTATAATTTAATTACCGTATTGTCAGTAAAAGAAATCGTGTTATAAAATTTCAGCTCAATTGAGTGCTTTAAGGAGCTTCACCCATGCGACGGCCTGTTTAAGCATTTTTAGAAAATTTTTTTGACGACCAGTAAATGATAGAAATTTTTACTGTTATCATTTATTTATGTATCTTAAGAATATGTACATAAATTTTTAGCCTAAAATATCAAATAGAACGCGAGTTATAGCGCTCTGAACACACCCGCCTCGAAAAAAGGACGCTCAATTCCTCCACGATTCCGGCTGATTGGCTATTTGAAATAAAAAAAAATCAACGGTGTTTTAATCTATATGCTTAAATGCACCGAATGAACCATACTCAATTGCAAATATAAAAATTTGGATTTTTGGTAAACCTCTAAAGAAAGTTTCGAATTCCATGTGTTTTATGTTTTTGTTATAAAGAAATATCTTAAATTTTGGAATAATCGTAGTTCATTTGGTGCGTATATTTGTGCTGAGTCTACCCTATAAATTTGAAGTCATTCGGTCAAACTGTTCTTGAGATATAATGGAGGAAAGTTTGAAAAACAGTTTTGAAAAAAAACTCTTAAAATTTAAAATCCGATTAAAATGAAAAATCCTAACTTAGAAGAGCAGCTGTTCTGCGTGCCAACACCTGCTTCTTTATAACGACTTCGAATTTTAAAGTGACTTTACTACCTTATTCTAGACATGTTAAGGAAGCAATATATGAAACATATTTTTTAATTCATTACATGGGTGAACCCCTTTAAAGTGTATTTTATTAACGACTGAAAATTTGAACAAGATATACATAGAGAAACTGAACTAATAGTAAGAATTTAAAAAAAGTGTAAAGGAACAGCAGTTTTTAAAAATTCATTAAAAAGTAACCCACTACCAAAGATTGACTACATATTTAAGTTGTAATATCTACTTATATGCCATATTAAGTATAATCGTTTTACAGGTGCCTACCATGTTTCACAGTTGCTATGGAAGAGCACAACAGAAATCGGAGTTGGTGTTGCCAAAATTCCCGGACAAAAGAAAGCTTATGTCGTCGTCAATTACAGACCAGCTGGTAACAATAACATGCCAGGTGAATTTGAGCGCAATGTACTGCCCCCACAGAAGAAAGTAGTCCCGGACAATAATGTTAATATGCGCAAGAACATCAATAAAAGATAAAGCGTTTCAACTTGATCCTATATATGTATATATATTTAGTTCTTAAATTATATATAACGCTACATGGATGGTACATATCCATGGTGGCTATTTTAATAGATGTATATAAGATGGATGGAACTTGTGCGGTTTGATAAAGTTGTTTTCTCATAGAAAATGGTGGAATTGTTTATTTAAGTGACATTTTAATGCACTAGTTTTAGACGTTGGATATTTGCCAATTTTAGAAAGACATTTGTAAACGTGAAATTGTGTATTTTATTATAGAGAAATGATTGACTAAACTTGTTTGAGTAATTTTGATTTTATAAAATTTTAAATATTTATTTGCTTAAGATATTAAATATAATTTAACAAAGAATTAATTCACTTATATCGGTTCCATTTTATATTCGAATAAATTATTTTCTAAGTACATTTGCCATTTATTTTGAGAGACTTGTTTAGTAAAACCAAATGACTTTTTTGTATTAATATTGCTCATTTGCAAGCTAAATTGTATTCATTGTGTATTTATTCAGTTCATGAAGAATTTTTCAAAGTTGCATTAATATATTGAAGTGTTATTTTTCAAGCATGATCGCATAGTAATGTATTTGTGAATTGTATTTTGACTAAAGAAAATAAAGTTTTATGAATTCTTAATTTATACACTTTGTCTCATATTTGACAAGATGGAGTAGACATTCTCTTAAATATAAAATGCCCTTCTGATAACACTGGGGGGACCCCTTTATTATATGAATCAAGCCAAATAAGCAATGTCCCAGATAGCTTACATACTCACCGCTGTAAAGGAATTGACCTCTTTTGAACTAATAACTTTGTTAAATCAAGTCCAACAGTAGAAAAATATTCTGAATATACAAGAATATACAACATAGTTTGTATCTTTTTGCTTAGCACTAATGTCATAAAAAAATAACGAGTTTTGAAGTGTTATGGGAATAAGAATGAGAGAAAAGAGAATTAGTCTCGCTTTTCTCTCGAGGGTTCATAAAGAGTCGAGGGTTCTTAAAGAGAAAGCAAACAGTTTCGACTCTGATTTTAGTCCTTTTTAAATTATTTGAGATCGGGATTCGGCAGAACGCGCTTCAAATCAAAGTTGGCGATTGCAGGTCTCTTGGGTGTAATAAAAATTACATCCTCATTGGTAAAGATATTGTAAGTATATATTATAACAATTATACAGTTGTGACGGATCTATTCGCGTACCTTCCTCTAGCACTCTTGGGAAATCTCGGGGCTATCAATTACTCGCGTTATTCACAATCAACCTATCTGAAGAAATCATAATATACAAATTAAGTTTAGCTAGAAAACTTCAACTATATAGTAAGGGGAGTAGGAGTGGATGTAAACTGGAAATCAGGCGAGATTGTTACTGACAGGTATCATGATTGAATTAATAAATATTTATTAGGAGAAAGATTTAAAGTGACGATTGATCAGAGTTTAAATTAATATTAGATTAAATCATATAATAGATTAGATCTTATAAAGTAAGGATAGAGTTTGATTGTCTCCTAATCGTTCGTGTATTTCGTTGTTCTACTTTCACGGTTAACACAGACATTCTCTTACTGTAATTGAATTTGTGTCGTTATAGAGTGTGATCAATAAATAGTGATTGGATCATGGCTAGTTTCTTCCCTACCTCCTACATATCTAAGTGCCCAAGACAAAAGAGAACCTCTCGCTCATTCATACCGACAAATGTAGTTGCAGCTAACGTAGTTCAAAGTTATGGTACACAAAGAAGCAGAGAGAAAGTGCAGAAATGGCAACAAATTAAAGTGACAGAACGTTTTATTGAAAGGTTGTACTACGACAGGTGTTCGAAATTACGACCACAAGTAATCTGGCAGTTCTGACAGTTATATTGCATGGAATTCCTTGGGTTCTCTGGAGGATTCTTGGCGTATAACGTATAGTCCCAGAAGCTTACAAATATTAGAGTGATGAGGTCTTCAACTAAAAGGGCGTCTCGTACACCAAACTCTTTAAGGGATCCTAGAAGTCCATGCATGGCAGGTGCGGTGACCTTGCAGGCCAGTGAACTAGGTCACCATGACCTATCCATTGCTGTCTTAAGATTACGTTGATGTGTTTTTCACGGATGTGAATTCAGTTATGTGGAAGATCCCCGCCATGTTACCACCTGGAGTGCCACAATGACGGAAGAACATGTGCTACATCTTCGGGCAGGTCTTGTTGAAAGAAAATCCGATATATGCCCCACCGTCCAAATGACTTGATGGAAGGTACGGTTTAGTGACCTAGTCTCAAAGAGTGTCGGCCTAAACATTGATGGAGAGATGCTGCTGGTAGCGTACGATCAAGATTCTTCAAAACCCACACACGGTCGTTATACTGATTAATGTGTTGCCGCGTTTCTGTTCTTTTTCTGCTTCTTTGCCCTATAGCTTGCAACTACGGCATTTGAGGCCCTGCATTCCTATGTGATACCAAATCATCTGTGTAGCCCCTACATACCATGCAAATTTATCGGTCTGGTTGCGAATCACATTGCATAAGAGCTGCAATGTACAGACGCCATTCAAATGAGGAATTTAAATATTTCTCGAACTGCCAAAAAGAACATTCATACTTAAAGTAGGATCAGACTTTCTTTAACGTTAACTAGATCAATTAGATGTTTGTTTTTTCTTATGCTCATTTGTGTAATAATTTAAGTAAACTATACAATTCATGTACTAAAAATTTCCTTTTTATGTACATTACTTTAAACCTTTTTTGAATAATTTTACTGAGAACCTCTCTCTTCTAATAGTTTTAATAGCTCATTTTCATGATTTTCGGTCACTACTCTGGTGAGATTAATTCCTATTGATTGATTGGCTATTCATTAACGTTGTACTACAACGCTTCACAATTATGAGCCTTTGATGTCCCCCCCGGGAGAATATCCCTCGGAGTGACAGCGTGAGCTAGAGGTGTAGGATTAACGAAAGAACTAGAAGGAATCATTATCTTGATGACTTTATTAAGATATTCAACTTAAACCTTTAACAAATTTAATTATAATAATTAATGCGAGAGAATCTACGATGGAAAAATACGCAACACACAATATATATAGATAATAAGAAACTTAATCTAATTCAGACCACTATCAATAACTGAACCACCTCAACTCTATTCTAATTCAATCTCTGATTCTAATATTAAATAGTCATTCCTACCTTATTGCAGTTTGAAGAATCCATCAATATTGTCTTATGCTTAATCTCGTCTTTATTTGCATGCACTGGTGTGCAACTTGAATTCCATATGTTCAATCACTTATAACTTCTAATTACCGTCATGTAAATCTCATTCAGACTTGAAACACGATTCCTCTATTGGACATCAACTACCGCCAATTTCCATCCACTATCACAAATTGACATACATTGTCATCAATTGCCCTACATTGCCATCACGTTTAATCTAAGTTCCGATATTTAAAAGCTTGTTCATTTGCATCTTTCATTCACACTTAACTTATTGGATTTGGTTGGAAAAGAGTTGCCATTAATTCTGGCCCAAAGAACCCAAAGGACATGTAAAGAAAAGACGCGTGAGCCCGTCACAAACCTAGTAGTAGTAGAACCCAGATTTGATAGTGGCATTTATTATCTGAAGTATATAACAAATTTCTGACGGTAAAAAAAACCGAATTTTAGAACGTTATTTCGTACACCATTCTCATGAAATCAATACCAATAAAAAAAAATAAAAGTTAGTAAAATTATCCTTCCATGCAGTTCAAGGATCCTATAAATCAGGGATGGCGAACCAATAGCACGCGTGCCATTTATGGTGCGTAACGCAATATTTAAAGGGGCATGGCGCAGATAAAAAAATGGTGCGTGGAACACCACGCGATAGAAGAGAAACTTTTTTGGTGACGTTGGAACATTGATTATTTGCTCTAATATTCGAAACTGGCCGTGTACATGTCTCAATCGCCTGATTTGTATGAAAAGCATTCATGGTGAATTGAGTCTTTCTGATACCAAATCCAAAGTAGGAAGATATGCTGGAATTTCTGGGTATACAAAACTGTTATATTTTGATAAATTTGATATACTTTTTCTACTTAAACTTTGTCGGCAATTGTAACATTCTTTAATGTCTTCTAAATTTCCGGTAAAATACTTTTCTGCCCAGCAACAGGCGTTCTCATATCTCTAAACCATAATCTATCACAAATCGAACACCCGTGACCGAAAGGAATATCAACGAAAAGCTTTTGAAAATCTTTGTCAGCATTTTTATGGGTGAGTGAATATTAACGGTGCACTGTTTAGCTACACGAGGGCTTTTGGCGACGGACTTCGTAATTTTGAACCATGGTCAAGTGACGAAGACGTCACCTGAGCTGACACTGAGTGAGGTAATTAGGAGGTCACTGAGCTGACCTCCTAATTACCACACCAACGGGAGGATGTTTGAACTCTCAACAGATTTAACGTGTATCGCTCCCCTACACGGCCGATCTTAAGTGGTACTCGGCTTGAACTCATGACACGCCAGCCACGATCTGATACTTTGACCACTAGGCTACCGTGGCCACGCATTTGTATTGAAATCAGTCTTCGTAACGTATGATGGAATTATCGATTCACATGCATCAGTTTCAACATGCACTAGACTTGTTGAGTGTTCTGTAGTCGACGGCACATGGTGGTTCGCATTAATCTATGCTGTCATTAGAAGAGTCTCAATAGCATTCCCATCCCTTAAACTCGACATTAAAAGTATTTTGCAATGTTTTTTCCATGCTCGATATCCTCTCATGTGTACTCTGGTGGAGAATTGGCAGTAGCACTTGATGAATTTGCACTATTTCTGTTTGCCATTAAGCTCGGCATTAAGAGAGTATTTTGCAATGTTTTTTTTTTTCGTGCTTGATATTCTCTCGTGTACTCTGATCGAGATTCATCAGTAGCACTTGAATTTGTACTATTCTGTTTTTTTTTTGTCACTTTTCGACTGGACTTGCTGGTAGTTTTTCTTTTTTTTTTCTTTCACAAAACTCTTTTCTTCTTTGTACATTTGATTTAGGCATTCTGACTAGAATTAATAATAATTCAACGCCAAATGAAAATTAAAGAAATAAATTAGCCACCAAACACATCGCCATGTAGCCAAAAAGCACTCTTTTGCTGCGAGAGGTATTTTGTCCACACCTTAATGCTCACATTGCAACTGACACGACCGTTGATAATTTTCCCGCGTCTGGGGGAAGAGGGCCCCTAATCGGAAGGTGGGCAAGCTGACCAGCCGGAGACGTGGGCAATTATCCAAATTTTTCACCGATATGACGCAAGTCACGCGGTGTCCACGCTCCCCCTTTTCCTCCTCTTGCTCTCCTTACCCTTTCGATGATTCGGGGGATGGGGGGAGACTACTTCCGTTCGCTTTTTCACTGTTACGCAAAACTGGGCAATTTTCTCATTCACTCACGAGCGGAAAAAAAAGTTTCACTTGAAAAAGGTTTGCATTTTAGTTTATATAAAATTTCAAAATTCACTACGAAGTATTAAGAATAAACGCGGGTGATCGGTGGTGGGGAGCACAATCGTTTGCTATTGCCTTGCCTTAGTTACGTCGTAGACTGCAATTGCTTAGGATGTAAAGTTTGTCTACGCATAGCATCGTCAATTTCATTCACACAACTGTATTTTGAAGTTTATCTGTGCTATATTTACGATTTTTAACTGTTATTTAACAGTTAAACCTGTTATTAACAGGTTTTGATCAGCAAAAGAACAAAAAGTGCACGATTGTAACTGTAACAGAGAATTTCAGATTGGATGGGCCGAGAAATATGGCATTATTAAGTAAAGGTGATAAAAAGCGGTGTGTGTTTTATGCTCTGGAATAGTGGTATACAGAACATCGTCTGAAAAAAACGGTATTTTGAAACAAATCACAAACCCTCCTGTCAAAAAAAGTCAAACACAGGAAAAAAAATAATTAATTGCTTAGAAACTATTTGAAATGTGACTTCAATTTAACATGTATTTGACAAAAGATCTTACAATCCTAATAAGGTATTTGTCATCCAATCTGCAACAACAGAAGTCACTCTAATGTCACTTTAATTTGGATTACACGCATAACTAAAACATTTAAAACTATACAGGGCAAAAGGTATTTTTCTGCAGCAAAAGAGAGTTTTGTGTTGTCGATATAGTTAGTTTTATTATTTTCCAAATAATCACAAATTAAAATTATTTGACGGCACGTCTATACCTCATTAAACATTTCTTGAGAAAAAAAAGGCACGTTGATCCATAAAGGGTCACAACCTCTAGTATAGAGCATGACTGGTACGCGCTCTGGTGAGGGCATTTGCAACTCCCCTCCGAGAACCATCCAAAGCATGAAAACAGAGTTGCTGAACGAATGGAATTATATATAATCGCTGAAGTAACTTATAAATTCAATTATTTCCGTAATAAAATCATGGTATGAGGCCTGTTTATGTGAAAGAAAGCCCTATTAAAACCATTTTTCGTTATATTCCGCAACTGCCATTTCATACCTTCCGATTTGGATGAGTATTATGCACGATCATGTGTGGATTTTAACTTTCAAATGGTTATTTTTTTGCGTTATATATCTGCCCCCATACCAAATTTCATTAACCCCTTCAGGACCGGCGAAAGAAGGAAAAAGCGCTTCCCTAGGCCTGCGCGTGCCGAGAGTATACGCACTCACGGGACAGGGCTAATTTCCCTGCTAAGCCTAATTTCACTAAAAAATTCATGTAAAATCTTAAATGCAATCAAATGCGCTAAAATTTATTTTTTATTGCAATTGATAATATCTGAATAAACAGTACAATCTTTTTCGATATATATAAGAAAAAAGTTGTGAATTTAAAAAAAAAGAAAATGTTTTCATTCTAATAAAAAAAAATACCTACTTTTTTCACTCTTTTCGCCATGATGATTAAAATAAAGAAGACGCAAAACTTACAAAATACTATCTGGCAAATATCAAACAGTACATTTACTGTCACATAAGCGGATACTTATCTTTTAAATAACAGCTAATGTATCGTTTTTTTATTTTTAATTAATAATTATAATGCTTTTTACTTATTATCACTTGGTAAATATTACGTTTTCTGTTCTATTGTTTTGGCAACTCTAAATGTGATAGCAACGAAAAAGGATCGTTTGTTCTTACTGAATTAAAAATGAGTCACACACAAGATTATTTTTCGTTAAAAATGAGTTATCGCGATTGTTCTGTGAAGATCTGTTTTTTAAATTTTTTTTGAGTATTAAAATTATTAATAAAAATATGAACCACACAAAAATACTGAAACTATTATTATGAATGTCTGATGCCCACACAAATAAACTAATAAGCTTTCTTTTTCATTTTCGGACTTAGAATATTCCCAGAAATCCAGAGAGCAATAAATCACAAACTCTTAAATACCAGATTCTCTCGAAAAATCCAAACATGTGCAGTTGTTTAAATTCATAAATATCCCGGAGCTAATTAAGAAAAAACTCGGTGCCGAAAGCACATATTGAAATTCAAAGGTTTGTTAAACATTATTCGGGGGGAGGGGGAAACGGACGTTAACCGTCAATTAGTGCCATGTAAAAATTAATATAAAACGTTCCAAATTCTGATCACACCGGTGTGATCATGGGCGTCAGAGAAGGGAAAGTGCAATCACATATACCATGGGCCCTGGAAGGAGAAACGCGGAATCACACATGGACCTGGACGGGTCAGTTCTGGACCTAAATCAGTCTAGTAGTAATAAACGGCAAAATTTAAAAATTCTCTAAATTTTGCATATCAGCATAGTTTTGCAATTTTTTAAAACATATAATACTTATGAAATATTTCATATTCCTCAAAATGATATAAACATATATTTAATCCAATTTTCATCAGTTAAAAATATTCGATCGAAAATAATTTATCCACCCTTCCTATTCTACTGACTGATACCAATGTCATCATCAAAACGCATTCAGAAAACTGAACCAGTTACTCTCATTTTTACGTTTGATCCCATTTCACTCGAAAATTGCTCCGAAACAAAACAAACATTGGCATTTTTTCTTTCTTTTTTTCTTTTTCTTTCTGTTTCATGTTCCACTACCTTAATTTATTTCACTCCCAACTAACTCATTGTATGCAGGGGGAAAAAAGAAAAAAACCCGTTACCTTCTCCAGTGTTGTAACCAATTTAATGCAGATCAAAAACACAGACGACGTAATTTAATAGATGGAAGAGATGATCACAGCTCAAAAAAATGATAAAAAAAAAATTCCCTTCCCAGGATGAACTTCATGATCGTAGTGTTTCTCTGTTCCAACAGGAAGTGGTGAAGGTCTTTGTTTGAAACACAGAATAATATGAAGGTTTTTCTTTTAGCTCTGTTGTTTCTGATCAGCATGCGTGTTGGGGTTGGATTGAGTGTCGGCCTGTATACCCAACCCTGTTGAGGTGCCGTAGGGGGTTTTAGAAGCGGTTTGTTTGATGGTGTTGAGTTAGATTGCTTCATACGCCACGGCAATCAATTCTAATTAGGATCAATTTTCGTGACAGGCATGGTATGGTAAAAAGATCCCTGGGTTGATTAGAGTGACTTGGCAGAAAATTGGTTTTGAAACACATTGTCAGGTTCTGAAGATTGTATATTTCTGAATTTAATTATTTAATAGGTTTAAGTGGTTGTAGCTTTAAATCTATTTCACCTTTTAAGGTATCCGACTACGTTCGGAATCGTGATTTTGCAAAAGCTTACAAACGAATATTTTTTTAATAATTAGTGTAGCTTAGATTAGAATACACGTATAAAGTTGATTTAAGAACACTATTACAATAAACAAATATTTAAATGTATTATTTTGGCAATAAATGAACATAGAATTATTAATTTTCAAAACATTATGCTTTTATGAAAATGCTTCTATAGGAATATTTTGCCTATTTATAGCTCAGACCTCTGTACAGAGCCAAAACTAGGAGTTTTGAAATCTATAACTTACAAGTGGATTTATCCGTATTTTAATACATTGGAGTGGCAAAATGTTAACAAAAAACACTGATAATTATTTTAATTGCTAGTAACTCTGAAAATAATGTGAATTATACAAATATCCTAGTTCAGGCTCTTTGAAGAAGTCTTAGCTATATATAAGCAAAATATTATTATTATAGAAGCCTTTTTTATGAAAGAAGAATATTTTGAAAAAAAAGGTATATAATTCTAAGTTCTCTCTCTCTCATTTTTTGCCAAAATATCATATTTAAATAATTTTTTATTGTAATAAAATTCTTAAAACAATTTAATACGTTTGTTCTATTTAAGTGACGCTAAATACTGAAAGAATATTCGTTTGTATGTTTTTGCAAAATCACTGTCCTGAATGTAGTCGGATACCTTCAGATCTTACGTTAAACTTCCTTAATTATTTAAAATTTAAAAATAATTACTTTTAATTTCTTGAAAAGAGTGTTGCAACCGACTGTAACATGAAACAAAAAAAGATTTCAATTATTCGATCCAATTATTAAATTATGCACTTTTTTTCAGTTTGAATAATTCAGTTATATTCAATTTTGATTTATGCAATTTTTTGAATGATTAATAAGGTTATTTTTTGAGGTACACAATAGGTTAGACCAGCGATACATAACCTGTGGCCCACTGAGCCTTTTTACGTGGCCCGGTCATGGTCCATTGCTGTGAGAAATTTACTTATTTGAGAACATTATATTAAAAATTTAGTGGGAAAAATTCCTTGTCCAGAAATCAAATATATCAATTTTGATGGTGGTGTCGTACGAGTACCAACTGATATTCTTTTTCTATTTGGAACGGTTATGATAAGTGATCATAGACTACAATGGATTAGCGACAATTTTATGGGTGAAACTAATTTTTAACTACCTTTCATATCTTGCACACACAAGTGAAAAATATTCCTAAAAAATAAATCGTTTAAAAATGATTGGGAGGTTGACTATTTTGTAGTGAAAAACAAACATGGATCGTTAATTGTTTAATTTGTCACGAAGGTGTTGTATTTAAAAAACACCGATAAACAGGAATCATTCAATGACACTTTTCCTTAAAGATCTCTTTCACGAGGTGATAAATAGGCTTTCTTGAATAATATTACAACAGCAACAAAGCGTTTTGTCTGTAGTAATATCACAGTGGTTACAAAGACACCCTATGAAGTATGTTATATTATTGGTAATCATATGAAACCGTTTACTAATGCAGAAATTGTGAAGGAATGTTTCTTAAGTGCTTCTAAATTAGTGTTAGTGACAAACATAAAAAATATATAAAAGAATAATTATAAAATGCAAAATAGAAGTTATAGTATTTTGTTCAATTTTCCACATTTTAAATTTCCAATGTTATCCTGGTCTTACGGCATTTCTCCTCCCCATCCCCCATTTATCCTCATGTCGCGGCACGCATGAAATAACTTACCTATGTATGCGCCCCTCGTGAAACAGCTGACATGTATGCGGCCCGGCAGAAAAAAGGTTGAGTACTCCTGGGTTATACAATGATAAAATGTATATATATATAAATATTAATAAGAACCTACCTATATGCGAAAAAGATGTGCTATGTTATGAAGATTAGAAGATAAATAATTAAAAATATAATTTCAAAAATTAATAATACCACATAGGGTTTGAATTTCTGAAAAAAATGGAAAATATATTTATAATTTTAGTTGGATAATTTTAGAGCAAAATAAAATCATTTTTCTACTGTAAAGATAACCAAAAAAGATGATTATCGATAAATGAGTAGTAAGTAGAGTGTAGCAGGTACTTTGCAACATTTCTGAACCCGTCATCACTTGCACGAATAAAACGACCGAAAGTTCTCGCGCAGGGTGTCTCATACCGAAGGGTGCTTACATTCTATTTTTACCGTAAAATTTTTATACAGAAGTTAAAAAGGAAGAAAAGTAGGAAATGCACAATATGTTTATTACATTCTTAACATGTAAATTTAGTTTTTTCTATTATTTTTATAAGGGCATTCAGTACATTGTTTACACACTTCTTTAATCTTGTCGTCGTGAGTAAATGCAATGTTTTCACTGGATCTTAATTTTTTTAATCTGTATCTTTTTAAAACTAAACATATAGGAGTATTCATTTTGTTCATTAAATTCAAACATTTTGGAATTTCTTTTTTATTTTCTCTTACTGTTCCAGCAATTGGTTTTTTTTAAGTTCATCTGAAAGTGGATAAGATGTGTACCAGTTGTCTCCTTAAAAATTACGTTCTTCCCAAATGTTTTTGTGTCTCTACATATAAAACATTTATTTTTTTTCTACAGTGTTTCCCTCTTCTTAATCTGGATTGATTTCAGTGGAGGAATCATACTTGCTATTATATTTCTCATTTGATTCTTCCTCATTCTCCCCACAAAGAGACTTTCTTCATCCAAAAATACTCTTGTACTATATCTATTAAATACTGTATTACATACATTATCTGGCCAAAAGTATCCGGACTCCCAGTGGTATGGACTTAGAGCGTCCTAAGGCACATATTAATATGATGTTGGTCCCCCTTTTGCATGGATGGCAGCCTGCACACGTTTGGGAAGATTTTCCACCAATTTTTAAAAGGTGACCATAGGAATAGCCTTCCAGGCGTCCATCACAGCTGAAGTGAGTGCTTGCAGGGGAGATGGTCGATTTGGCTGGGGCTACGTAATATGTGCTCTAATTCGTCTGAAAGGTGTTCTATGGGATTTAGATTGGCGCTCTGAGAAAACCAGTCCAGTATTTGAACAACCATTTCGTCAAACCACGCCTGTGCAAGCCTCGATGTTGAATGGAGCAGTTATCCTGCTGGAAGAGAAATGGGCCTTCCCCCGAAATATTGCCCTAGAGTTGGGAGTGCAGCATTGTCTAGAATGTCCACATACATCTCAGAGTTCATGTTTCCAATCACAGGAACTAACAGACCCAGGTCAAACCACGAGAAACACCCCACACCATTATGTTTCCACCACCAAACTTAACAGTCGGCACAAAATGCAGTCACTAAAGAAACGTTCGCCGGGCATCCGCCAAACCCAGACGCGTCCATCCGACTGCCAGACTGTAAAGCGAGATTCATCACTCCAAAGAACAGTTTTCCACAGATCCACAGTCCAGTGACGGTGAGCTCTACACCATTGCAATCGATGCTTCGCATTCTGTGGAGTGGTGTTTTGCTTGTGAGCGGCTGCACGGCCATGGAATCCCAACTTTTTTAACTCTCTCGACGGACAGTCCTGCTACTAACACTAATTCCTGATGAACTTTGGAACTCCTGAGAAATTTCCACCAACAAGGACTTGCGATTTTGTTTCACTGCCCTTTTCAGAGTTCAGCGGCTGTGTTCATCAAGTATTTTCGGCCTACCGGTTCATTTTTCTGCCGTTTCACTGTCTCGACGTTTCTACTTCACAATTACATCACTCACAGTGGATTTAGGCTTCTGTAGAATGTCCGCAATCTCACGAACTTATTTCCCACAATCGCATCCCACTATACTGTCACGATCAAACTCACTAAGCTGCTTTGACTTACTCATTGCCTCACAAACGCATAAATACAGTCTGACAAACCACTACTAACACTTTTATAACTTTCAATTACATACCAAATTGCGTCAATCGCCAGAACCACTTTTTTAAGGGGGGTCCGGATACTTTTGGCCGTATAGTATATTAGATTACTTAAATATCATATTTCTTCATCTCAACTGCAATAATGCGCCATTGTATAAAAAAGATTTTAAAGCGTGTTCATGTATTTAGAACTGTAACGGTGATTCATGCGCTGGGTATGATATACCCGAAGAAGCGGTATCCAAAAGTATGCATTTAGAATTCGCCCACAAGTTAAGGCTCCTCAAAGGGTATGGTCTAAAAGACAGCACACGAGAAACTATCCATTTTCCGAAAAAGGCTTAGAAGAAGCGTTGGAAAAACTTAGATGGTGGGTATGACATACCCTGCGCGAGAACTACTGGGTTAACCACAGCTCTCTCTCCCCGCACCGTCCAATCGGTCTGATCTGAGCTTTTTCTGTCTTCCGCTTTACCGTGCACTGTCATTTCGACAGTAGGTTTTTATTTTTTAAAATTTAGTGGTAAAGAAGCTATCAAATGAACCTGATGTTTTTCTCTTGAAACTGTTTAACTCTTTCATGCTTTGGGGTACATATATGTGCACCAATTCGTATTTGTTTATTTTTGTGATGGTACATAAAACGTACCCCTTTTTTGAATGCCTCAGAAATGGATGCTAGACGATACATTCTCTAAACCAACACAGAGGTGAACTCCTAGCATTTGCTCAAGTTTCCAACAGATGTAAGAAGTTAATTCTATGTAATGATTTTATGCAGTAGTTTATTCTTTGATCAGTTGTGAGTCTGTTGAATGGTACTTTTTGGAAGTGACTGTGTTGTGCATTTTTAAGTGTAAATGAAAGTAATTCTTGTGATATTTGGTACCAATCAGGTAAGTACATATATTATGTAACTAAATAAATCAATATTACAATAATTAATGCCTCACATGTGCATTGTCAGTATGAAAATATGAGAGTCCAAAAAAAAATGTATTACCATGCTATTGAATGCCATCTTCTCTTTAAAAGTACAAAATGCATTCTGTTTATTTATTTGCAATAATGGAAAAGTTTCTTGCGCGAGATAGAATTGTTGTAAGTTATTTTTTTAAAAAAATAATATTTATTAAATAATAGCACATACAAAATTACACAAATACCCCGAATGAATCCTATATACTATATATATATATATATATATATATATATATATATATATATATATATATATATATATATATATATACATATACTAGCCGTTACCCACCCGCTTCACTGGGTATTTCACGATGTTGTATAAACGTATACTGTTTACATATATATTAATTATTGATATCTAGCATTAAGAATTCGATTGTATTGAAAAATATATTTATGGCTGTTACACTCTCGTCCCTTGATATAAAAAGAACATAAATTATAATATCTAATTTCTAATTATATCTAAAATAGAAGGAAAAAGATTTTTTTCGCTCATTTAAACTAATAATCAAGTGGATTTCCACCAAACCAACTTTCAGTGGATCTCTACTCCATAAAATAAACATGTGTGCTAAATTTCAAGTCTAAATCTAACAGAGCAAAAACGGAATTTTTATCATCAATACCTCGTTGAGAGCACTCTTAGCGGATTCCAATTCAAAAAAAGAAGCATGCAAACCAAATTTTATTATTGCAGTCTCAGCAGTTTGAAAACGGGAATTTTGTCTATCAATACGCTCAATAACTCTTCCCGCTTCCCCCTGGAGTTGATTTCCGTAAAATCCATTCTTAGTGGAACTCTATTCAACAAAAGAAAAGTGCTCAACAAATTTCAAGTAAATGAGTTAAATTCAAAAACAGGAATTTTTCTATAACACGCCTTAATCCCTCGCAACCCCACTCCTTTGGGGTTCGTTTTCGCAAAAATCTTTGTAAAAGGAACTTTATTCCATGAACGGAACATACCTTTTAATTTTCAAGCAGGTGGTTTTCAAGCAGCTATTAGTTGAAAAGCGGCAATATTTATCTATTACGCCCCTTAATCCCCCTCAGTGACCCTTGGGGATCAATTTTCCCCAAAACTATTTTGTAGCGGATCTCTACACCATGAAAGGAATTCGCTTTCCAAATTTTAAGACTGTACGTCTAATAGTTTAAAAATGGAAATAATTATCTATAACGCCCCTTAAGGCCCCGCAACGCCACTCAGGAAACGATTTTCACAAAACCCATCTTATAGCGGATCTCTACTTAATGAATGGAATCAGCTTACTAAATTTCGAGATTTTACGCCTAATAGTTTAAAAAAGAAGTTAATTGCCTATAACGCCACTTAATTCTCTACAACGCCCCTTGGGAGTCGATTTTGACAAAACCCATTTTGCAGCGGATCTGTACTCTATGAAAGGAATCCGCTTACCAAATTTCAAGACTGTACGTCTAATAGGTTAAAAATGGAAATAATTATCTATAACGCCCCTTAAGCGCCCTCAACGCCCCTTGGAGGTCGATTTTTGTAAAAATCATTATGTAGGGAATCTCTACTTTATGAAAGAAATCTGTGTACCAAGTTTCATGACTGTACATCGAATAGTTTAGTAATGGAAATAACTATCTATAACGCCCCTTGGGGTTCGAACTTTGCAAAAACCGTTCTTAGCTGACGTCTACTCCATGAAGGGAACTTACCTACCAAATTTCAAGTCTGTAGGTTTAATAGTTCCGGAGATATCGTGATTCGTCAGTGAGTCAGTGAGTGAGTCGCTTTTCTCCTTTTTATATATATAGATACATGTTATATATATATATATATATATATATATATATATATATAACATGTTAGGTTCTTCTGCCTACTTCTCGTTTCTCTTAATAGTTACTGATAAATGTTTGGTTCCAGCGGAAGTTACCTTTTTGAATTCCCCCCTCACGAGTGGCCAAGGTTGCTGAGTGGTCATGGTCCCGAACTTTTACCTGGCGTTGTCGAGTCGCTGGTTCAAGCCCCTGCGCCTCTGAAAACCCGTAATTAAATTTATTAAGGCTAAAATCCTCCCTCGGCGTATTGTGAAAGTTATGTGAGGGAGTCCCAGTCCAGTTGTTGTCCTCGTCTCTTGACAGTAGGTTAAAATTACGAAGTCCGTCACACCGATAGCCATCGTGTTGCTTTAGAGTGTGATATCACGCCTCACAAAACCTTAGTTTTTAAAGAGCTGTTCTTCCTAGGTCCTATGAAATTTTGTAAATTTTTTAATCAGAAGTCTCTGAAAAAGCTCCCATTTTTTAAAAAAATAAATCCAATTTTAATCTCCAAAGCACCTAATAGCTAGAGTTCTACACTTCGTCTTGAGGAAGATGTTTTGACCTAATGTCACTTTGAGAATGAACTGATTAGATGACGAAACATTTGAAAAGATTGCGTGAGCAAATTACACACACATTTGCTAGCTAACAAGGAACTACACTAAATAAACCAATTATGAAACCACAATAGGAATGTGGAAAGTTGGGCAATGATCATAACAATCAAAGATCTTAGATCCTATCAGACTAAGTAAAAGCCCCGTGTAAAGAAGGAAAGACACCTTGCAGCTGTTTTTTAAATTTGCATAAAAATACTCTAAGATTATAAACACATCTTATGCTAAATGATTACTTCTGTATTTACTCGAATCTAAGCCGCCATCGATTCTAAGCCACGCCCCCAATTCTCTACACGTTTTTCAGAAAAAATATAAAAAAAATTGTGTAAATGGTTCATCAATAACCGATACTTAAGAAATTTAAAAAAATACTTTTAATGATAAATAATAAAAAGTTAATAATATATTTATTTTACCAGTATTAAAAACTTTCATGAACTTATAATTACTCTAATCATCAGTATAATCATGTTTCAAAAATGATTCGTCACTCCCACTGTCGCAGCTGACTTTGAAATTTATGCCGGCACCGCCATTTCCCCTCACGATGTCGTCTTCCGTGCCATTCAGTGCATTTGTCACGTAGTCTGTTTTTTAAAGAATTATTAAAGTCTGTTGAATATTTGTAAGGAAAAATTAGAACATTTTGTTTACGCCATCGACCTTTATTTGTTTCATCCGTGTCAAATTTTCAGTGGCCGCCTGCGCTGTTTCCATTTTTTTTTTTTTTGCATATAAAACTACCTTCTTTTTTCACACTTGCGTCATAATGAACTCGTCTTGATACTATTACCGAAAAATTTTATGTTTAAGTGATTAAAAGAAAGAGTACACAAAAAACTTCCTAAATATAATTGCAGACAACGATGTTCAGGATAGAATGGATAATGAACAACTCCACAATAGGATAAGTCATCCATGAATGCAATTTGACATAATGGACGGTTACATTTTTCTTTTGAAAAGGGGTGGAAATTCAATTTCCTCCATCCAATAAATGTTTTGCCTTCAATTTAAAGCCGCACGCGATTTTCAGTAGCATTAAGGTATCCGACTACGTTCGGAACCGTGATTTTAAAAAAGCGCATAAACGGATAATTTTCATGATATTTAGTGTCGCTTAGATTAGAATACATGTATAAAATGGTTTTAAGGACATTTTGACAAAAAAAATTTATTTAAATACAATATTTTGGTAAAAAATTAACTTAGAATAACCTTTTTTTCAAAATGTTATAAAAAATGCTTCTAAAATAATAATATTCTGCTTATATAAACTAAAAACTTCTCCAGAGAGTCTGAACTATTTTTTTTTTTTGAAAAATTAACATCGTTTTCACAGTTACAATCAATTGGAATAATCAACGGCTTTTTTTTTCTTAAAATTTCTCCCTTGCATTGTCGTAAAACATGGATAAACCCACTTCTAAGTTATATATTTCAAAAATTCTTGTTTAGTCTCTGTACAGAGGTCTGAGCTATATACAGGCAAAATATTATTATAATAGAAGCATTTTTCACAAAAGGAGAATATTTTGAGAATGGGTCATTCTATGCTCCTTTTTTGACAAAAATTTTGTACTTACAATTTTTTATTGTAACAATATTCTTAAAAAAATTTTATATACATTTTCTAATCTCAGTGACACTAAATATCATAAATATTAACCATTTATACGCTTTTACAAAATCACGGTTCCGAACGTAGTCGGATACCTTAACACTGGAAAAATAGTACGGTTTATATTCTAGTAAATACCGTATTTAAAATACTAAAAGATAGTTTCCGATATAAATACTATAAAAAACAATTTATACAGTGTGTATCAGCTCAACAGTTACAAACTTTCGGGACAGATTGAGTGCACCCAGACGATGGGAAATCACATAGAAATGTATGGTCACGGAAACGCTTTCTTTAAGTGATAGTGACGACCCAAAACACAAGAAAACAGAAAGGATATTAAAGGGACAATACGGGTGCATGTCGGGGTAATAAGGGTGGACGTCGTTAGTAGGCAGGATCCCCAAGACGTTCATTCGGGAAATCCCGACATTGTAATAAACGCGGTGTCGCGTTTATTGGTGTTTGGGTGTTAGAAGAAAGATCAGCCATAATCAGAACAATTCTAATTTATTATTCTTTCACTTAATTTTAACAACCCAGGGTAGAAAATGCACACTTCTATCAAGTATAGGAGCAATTACATGGAAGAAAAGATACTTAATAATTGATAATAATTCAATGAACTGACTCTTAGAATGCTTTGGTTATCTACAGTCTAAAAAAACGACCAAGTAATATATAAAAATTTTTAATCAATTCCTACATTAATTAAATTTAATTAATTGATTAATCTTTGAAAAAACTGTATTAACATTAAGTGCCATCTACTACAAGTAAAAAATATATATTTGAAGCCAAGAAAAATTCATTAGAAAAACTGACTAATGCCATCTACTGGTGCTAGTTGTAACTTCGTCAGAACTAATACAAAATAAATTTAAAATTAAAAAATAAAATTGAATTAATATTTGAAGAAACAGTATTAACTTCAAGTGTCATCAACTACAAGTTTTAAAAAATGTATTTGAACTTCAGGGGGGAAATAAAAAGTATTTTATTAACGATTGAAAATTTGAACAAGATATGTATATAAATATATATAGGAGAAAGGGAACTAATAGTATGAATTGAAATATATGAAATATTCTTGAAAATATTTTATTATAAATGAAAAAAAACAAGGATTGATTAATTAAGAGCCTAAGTGAAAATAAAAAAATTAACATGAAAAAAATATAATCTTTGGGACACATTTCGGCATTTGCATTGTTCGGGGAGACATGCTTATACGTGAAATTTGTATAAATTTCTGACTACTTCTGGTGGCGTGGCTTTAACTCATATCAATCGAATTCCTCCTGATTTAGGTACTATTCTGTAACAGTAGATTAAAATCTAATCTATTTGGGGTATTATTTTTTCAAAGAAAATGAAAAATGAAAATTGTAACCAAAAAGTGTGACTTATCATTATGAAATACTTATATCGTTCCAAAATATGCATATTTGTCACTCTTGACCAATAGAACACACAGGTATTTTTCGAAAAGGAGGTCGAGGGTCGAAAGTCCACCATTTTCGTATTATACTCTATTACACTGTCCAAAATATTGTTTTAATTTTGTCGATTATCGGGAACAAGAAGTAGTAAAAATAAATTATTAAATACTTGGGGGATACCCTCATTGTGCAAATTATACTACTGTTGAGATGATTCTTGTTCAAATTGTAAAACTGTAATTCACACATGTATTATGTAGTTCTATTTATTTGTTCTTTTTTCACAAATTCTTTCTTGGCGTTTGTCTTCTGTTAACCCGGTGTTTCTCAAACTGTGGGGCGTGCCCATTTAGGGAGGCGTGATAAATCTTAAGAGCTGGTGCGAGCGTACTTAAAAGTCGAAAACAAAATATTACTTAAAAATTTATTAATTTACTGAAAGTAAAAAAACAAATACATTCTGAGATAATAAAAAGTAAAATACTCATTTACAATGATATAATATACTTATAAATGTATCAGTACTGCACAATGTATTTTATATAATTAATTTAAAAATTCTAAGTTAAGAACAAGTTTAATAATTCCCAGTGACCCCCCATGGGCTTGTCATATATTAAAATTATATAAAAAAAATTAACATTTACAGTTGAACCTGTTTTTGTGTGGTTGATGAAAACCGCATAAAAATAATCTCACAAAAAAAAATGTTCCAGAATTTACATATCTTTTCTTCTTAATATAACAAGCCAATTCGTCGAAATACTGCAGAAAGTTTTCTTACGTATGCAGTCTCACAAAAATAAAATCGCATACAAAAGGACCGCACAAAAACAGGTTCGGCTGTATCTTGATAATTTGTACAATTTATAATTAATCACTTAACTGCCAGTTAAAGGTTACACGATTCGCTTCCCGATACGCGCGTATGTAATGTATTGAAAGAAGGGGGAGGGGGAGAAAATAAGGAAGAAAAATATACAAATCCTTTTAAATAAGTAAATTCTTCACAAGCACTGTCAATATCCATTTTATTGCTTTCCAAAGCCTTCAGAGCAATTTTATGGATGGCAGTTCACAGAAAAGATGGTACTTCCGAAAGATGTATATACGTCAGGGGCAATTACCGCTTTGGCTGAGTGGGACGTTTATATACAGCGGTGGTAACCTGCTGGTTTTGCAGCTTGCTGGAATGTTAAGTATTTAGTTCCACTGATTGCTTAAAAGTCTTTTTGTATGAGACAACGCTTTTCTTCTCACGATACAATTCCAGTTCAGGCAATCGTGGTAATATTTTTCTGCGAAAGCTTGCAATGATATACTATCTTGTAACGAACTCTAGACACATTCTAAAACTCTAGGTGGCAACGCGGACTGATCCGAGCTACTGTTAAAGTTATTCGGTGTTTACCTCTTGACGAGAGAGCTCGTTTTTAGCTCCGCCAGCGATGCGAATGTAGATATTTGGATTCCGGTGACTGTCTTGCAATGAGAAAATACGGTAAGCTCCACCAGCGAGCTTTGTGAAAAGATAATTCAGTGTTTGTCTCTCGATCTGTGAGCTGCACCAAGAAGCTTTGCGTGATAGTTTTTGAAGTTAGTTTTGATAGTTGTTAGATGCCATCCTGGCACATTTTTTAATGCTTTCTCTAAAAGTCAAACATCCAGTCGTCAATTAGATTTATCATTTACCTAAAACGTCTTCCTAATAGGTGTAAATAATTGTATCTGTGTGTCGTCCTTTGTGTGTGCAAATAAACCATTAAAACTTCATTCCAGCATCATCAATTGACAATTCTAGGACATTACAATTTCAACCGCATTGGCGACATTATATTAAACGAATTACATGGTTGCAACAGCGTGTACGACACATGCAAAATTGGAGTTGCCAACTTGGGATCTTGAAATTAAGTTTAATTTCAAGATCTTGTTTCGGGTCGGGTTTTTTTTCGGATCGACCCAATCCTTTTCCACGCCCACTTTCTGCGTTGATCGGTCTCGACCAATCAGAACGCAGCAAGCAGGGCATTTTTCCATCAGTGAGCGGACTTCGTCCGCTACTGTTTTTCAGCAGATATGTCTGCCCATTAATTATTTCAATCTTTTTTATTCTTTTACTCTATGTCACCCCACTAATTCGGCTCAAATTTTATAATTCTGATGAGGAGGTACGACCCCCTTTTAGGGACAGGAACTCGGTAAGTTACATGCCACTTGCCACTTGCTTGGAGTTGCCAACTTGGCGAGTTACCTTAAACATTGACATTGTTGCGATAGTGCGTATTTCACCGAAAACTTTTTAATATATGGAGAAAAATAATTAGTATTAATTCATAAAATAAATTAAAACTAAACTAAACTCAGCGGTGCAACAGCCCATGAGGGCTAAGGCCTACCGTGCCCATCTCAGTTTTCATACTTTGGGCACTGAGATGCACGATCAGATATTTTGGCCAGGCGATGAGTCTGACGTGAAACCCCCATTATTTTGTTCCCAAGCAAGCTAGCCCACTGCTGAGATGGAAGTTTGAGTCAATCTTACCCAGCTTAGGATTTGAAACCCGGACCTGTTGCGCTGCAGCGCGGTACGCTACCATTCAGCCACTAGGCTCAATTAATATATCAATATTTCTGGAGAAAACAAGATAACATAGGATTAAAATCAATCGAAAAAATAATTAAGACCGATTGTGAGGTCTAGACCCATGCCCTCACCTTCCTACGCCTCTCAAGAGAAAAGTCATGCATTTCCATCGAAATATCTTTTGTTTATTTTTTAACGCTCATTCTTACTGATAATATAGTGAAAAATACATTTCTGGTAGCTAATGGTAAAACCACACACACACATTCTTTTTCCAAGTTTAAAAGTGCCCGCGAAAACCTAGTGGTCATGGTCATGAACTCGTGGCTGGCATTCTCGAGTCCTGTTGCCACTGAAGACCCTCCATGTGGAGGAGCTGATGCCAAAAAGTGGCGAAGCTCAGTGTCCCAACGTTGGCGTGGTGGGGAAGTTTAGGAGAGTACGGTGCCAGCTCAGATGTCGTCTTCAATACTTGACTACGACTCAAAATTAGAAAACCTGTTGCCAATAACCCTTGTGTTGCTTCAGAGTTTGATATTAATAAGCACCCCCCCCCTCCTATGTTTAAGTGAAAAAAGGTACTATCACCAGTGGCGCACACAAGGGGGGAGGCCTGAGGGTCCGGACCCCCGAAAGCCCTAGATTTTTTTCCGATTGATTATAATTCTTAGTATATAGTACGTAAAATTTTATTAAGTATTTGTTATTGATGATTAATTTTATTAATTAATGCTAATTATTTATGCAATAATTAGTTTTTTACTGTGTTTTGTTCCCGAAAATCGACAAAATTAAAAGGAGCATGATACAAGAATGGTGAACTTTCGACCCCGGACCCTTGAAAACCCCTCTGTGTGCGCTATTGACTATCGCCAATTGACACTATAAAGAAGAAAAGTGATTTTTTTAGCATAGTATAATAATTGGAAGTAACTATTACACATAAAGGTTGGAATATTTATTTTTTAATGATCTAAAATTTTTTATGGTTTACAACTTTTGTTTTAGAAACAAGATTGTCTTCTTCTCATACATCACCTATGGTATATACTTCACCCTCCGTATTTATATAATCGTTATCATTGTTAACATCGTCCTCATAATTATCCTTTATAAATATGTCGTCAGAAGAAAGGTTTTCGCTTGCAGCAACTGTAGCATTAGAAATTTTCTTGTTAAGGGAATATTGCTTAGTAACATCAGTTGATGTAATATTGTTTGATTCTGACAATTCTTCAGGCATGTCAGCATCCGAATTCGGTAAAGTATAGATATCTAATTGACTAGAAGAATTTTTATTGTCAGAAATTTTAAAAAAAGGGACTGCTTTTTTGGGCTGATGAAGAATTGTATTAGAAGAAGGGATACTGTCAGTTATCGGAATAAATTGTAGATCCTGGTTGCTCAACTTGAAAAAGTAAGTTTTTTTCTTTGGTAGCACTTTTTCTGATGTTGAAAATTCCTCCACTTCCCTAGAAGTTAACAATTTTTCATACATTTCAGTATGAGAATTCATTAAATCATAAAATTCTGATGGATCGAAAGAATTTTCATAGTCATTATTTTTTGAAGATGCT
>BMAU01015465.1:0-35375 GCA_019973935.1 Trichonephila clavipes
CTCTTAAATTTAATTTTTTCGATTTTTTGAAAAAAATATATGTTAAAGCCTCAACGTTTCTGAGCATTTTGCTACCAAAATTTTGTTGATACTGTTAAAACTTCCGAAGTTATTGAGAAATAACTAGTAACACGTAAGCAAAAACTTGCATCTGCCACGCCCACTTTTGACATCTGTCAGAACACATTCCAAACATTTTAATATTTCGCCGATTAGTTTTATTAAAAGAGCCCCACCTAATATCAGATTGATTTCGGGAGTAGCATAACTACAACTCAACTTTTGACTTCGTTTAATCTAAGCGGGATTGTTTGTTTACATTTCGATTTTGATTAGCAAACTTTTTCATTTGTTATTGAAAACTTTTGAACATGGATGTTCCATTGAAAAAAACTTCATCCGGAAAGAGACCAAAGAAGAAAAGATTTCAAGGTAACATGTATCGGAAGAAATCTCTGTCTGAAAAAGGTATTATTTCTTTTGAAAATGTTTCGCCAAACAAAAGTTCATCTGTGAAAAAATTGCCAAGTGCACACAAGATTTCAAAAGCTTACGAAAATGTAGTTTCTGCCGAGTTTCAAGGTTATAGACTAATAGACATTAGTTTATTATTTTCCCAAATTGAAAAGTTACTTTGTTGCTCTGTGTGTTATGGCAAAATAAAAATGAGTGAAAAATCCACTGTAGGATTATTTTCCACATTTCAGTTCACATGCAGAAAATGTAGCATTGAAAAAAAAACTTAATTCCTGTGAATTGATTGGTATAAAAAAAAATATACCTGAAATCAACAGACGGTCTGTTTTGGCCATGCGCTATATAGGCCAAGGATTGTCTTCGCTCGAGACATTTTGTTCTCTTATGTGTTTGCCAAATCCAGTGTCTCAGAAAGCTTACGACAGAATAAATGCAAAGATAGCTGATATAAGTGAAGCGCTTGCAAATGCATCGATGAAGAAAGCTGCTGCTGAGGAAAAAATTATTGATGTGGCACCGTAAATTCTGTTGTAGTTAGCGGTGATGGGACCTGGAAGACCCGTGGGCATACTTCTCTTATTGGAGTCTGTGCATTGATTGGAGCTGACTGCGGGAAAGTTCTCGACATGGAAGTCATGTCCTCTTATTGCAAAGGATGTGACTCCTATAAAGGGCCAAAGTTTGGACCAAAATATAGTGCTTTTTTGGCTAAACATCAAATTTTCTGCAAAAAAAAAACCATAGCGGATCTGCTGGAGGAATGGAAGTTTGCGGAATGCAGAAAATTTTTTTCCGATCAGAACAAAAACATGGATTAAAGTATCAGCGATACATAGGTGATGGTGACTCAAAGACATTTTTGTCTATTGCTGAAAAAAAACCATATGGGGATAGTGTTCCCATTGAAAAAATAGAGTGTGTGGGCCATGTCCAAAAGCGAATGGGTAGCCGCTTGCGGAAGTTGAAAGCTTTATGGGGAAAAAGAAGCTTTCCGATGGGAAAACAATTGGTTGGAAAGGTCGCCTAACCGATGCTATTATAAGCAAATTGACGACTTTTTATGGCAATGCTATTCGTGCCAACTCCCATAATGTGAATGAGATGAGGCAAGCTGTCCGGGCTGTGTGGGCTCATACATCCAGCACAGATGATGAGCCGAAACATTGGTTTTGCCCAAAAGGCAAAAATAGCTGGTGTAAGTACAATGTTTCGGTTCACAACAATACAGTGAATGAATTTTCTCACAAGAACACCTTACCAAAAGCAGTTTCTGAAGTGATTAAACCTGTTTTTAAAGATTTATCACACTTGAAATTGTTAAGAAGGTGTTTAGGGGGAAAACTCAAAATGCTAATGAGTCATTGAATTCACTGATTTGGAAGTATAGCCCGAAATTAATTGGATCAGAAATTAATGTCACAAAAATAGCTGCATTTATAGCTGCGTGTGAATACAATGATGGAAGTAAGAACAGAATTGATCTGATGCGTGCTTTGAATTTAAAAATAAATAAAACAAATGTTTTGAATTGTGTAAATATTGACAAAGTGCGCAAGTCAACGGCTAAGAGACAAGTTTCTAAAACCTCCTTTGAAGCTCGTAAAGCTAAAAAACTTAAAATACTCAAACAAATTGAGCAATGCAAGCTTGCAGAGGGCAATATTTATGCTGCTGGGACTTTTTAAAGCATACTGGTATGTTTAATTTTCTTTTTTGTTATTTTTTATCTTTAACTTCATTTTTCTCAAAATGAAACATTTTGCCTTCCGCGCAGAATTTTTCAAAAACTATTTATCATGTCAATATGAAACTTCATACACATGTTCAAAATAAGGCTTTTTATAACTTATACAAAAAATTTTAAACAAATTTATATATAATTTTTTTTTTGTGTTTTAATTGAATTTTTCATAAAATTTTAAAATTTTCTTCATAATTGTATTTTAAAATTTTTTTTGTTCTCTAAATGCTTTAAAAGTGTGTATAAGTTCAAAAAGGAACATTTTTATTTATCAAATAAAATTAATTTTGTGAATTTTGATCAATTCTGTTCTTCAGATTTCTGCGCGGTGTAAAATCCTAATTTTCATATTTTTGAAAAATTGACCAAATTTTATTTCTTAATAACTTTTTAATTTTTGATCAAATTTTCAAAAAATTTGAGAAATAATGTAAATATATATGATTATCATGTGGTAAAAATTTCAAAATATTGTTTTGTTTTATTGCTAAGTTACATTGGTTTGAAGAAGGATGTTTTCTTCGAGTGCATGGATATCTGTTAAGGGTCCTATGTCCCCTTAAATTGAAATATCTTTAAAAAAACCGACGCTATGACGCTGGACAGCCAACATACCGACCGATTTTTTAAACACTGCGTGTCATTCGAACGGGGAGTTCTTCCAAAACCCGATGACTATTAAAACTTTACTCTGTGATTATTAGATCTCGAATTATTGCACTTAGATAATGCGTTTGTAAGAAAATCATAAAAAAAAAACACCTAAAAACAAAGTAAAGAAATTTTAACTTTTGTAGGATCCCTTTTTAAACGCTCTTCTTTCAAATGGGCTTAATTGTAACGCATTTCTGATTTCCGTGATTTTGGGTCGTTTTTTTGTTCTTTTCCAATTATTTTCAAACTTTAATTTTTTTTTTGTAGAATTCAACGCTGATCACGAATATGTTTGGCGCTTGTTGAAATTCCTATTCGTTCAAAAGTTATTCATGACCGTTTCTTTGAAATTTTCCCTTTTTATTTCAATAGTCTGATTCGGTGACCAAGCCAATCACGTCCTTTTTTTTAACCTTAGAAACTTACCAAAGTGACCCATTTAACCCGAAATTTTACCAGAAATCTAAATCTGGTCTCCGTTTTGCGAAATTCCGGTAATTTTTTTTAAATTGAAAGATCATATTTAAAAAACCGACGCTTTGAAGCTGAGCCAGCTTATCGACGATTCGGTGACCAAGCCAATAAATTTTTTTTTCTTTTTAGAAACTTACCAAAGTGACCCATTTAACTCGAAATTTTACCAGAAATCTTAATCTGGTCTCCGATTTGCGAAATTCCTGTGAAAAAAATTTTTTTTAAATTGAAAGATCATATTTAAAAAAACCGACGCTTTGAAGCTGGACAGCCAACTTATCGACGATTCGGTGACCAAGCCAATCACTTTTTTTTTAAAACCTTAGAAACTTACCAAAGTGACCCATTTAACCTGAAATTTTACCAGAAATCTAAATCTGGTCTCCGTTTTGCGATTTTCCTGTAAATTTTTTTTAAATTGAAAGATCATATTTAAAAAAAACCGACGCTTTGAAGCTGAGCCAACTTATCGACGATTCGGTGACCAAGCCAATAAATTTTTTTTAACCTTAGAAACTTACCAAAGTGACCCATTTAACCTGAAATTTTACCAGAAATCTAAATCTGGTCTCCGTTTTGCGAAATTCCGGTAATTTTTTTTTTAAATTGAAAGATCATCTTTAAAAACCGACGCTTTGAAGCTGAGCCAACTTATCGACGATTCGGTGACCAAGCCAATAATTTTTTTTTTAACCTTAGAAACTTACCAAAGTGACCCATTTAACCCGAAATTTTACCAGAAATCTAAATCTGGTCTCCGTTTTGCGAAATTCCTGTAAATTTTTTTTAAATTGAAAGATCATATTTAAAAAACCGACGCTTTGAAGCTGGACAGCCAACTTATCGACGATTCGGTGACCAAGCCAATAATTTTTTTTAACCTTAGAAACTTACCAAAGTGACCCATTTAACCTGAAATTTTACCAGAAATCTAAATCTGGTCTCCGTTTTGCGAAATTCCGGTAAATTTTTTTTTAAATTGAAAGATCATCTTTTTAAAAAAACCGACGATTTTTGAAGCTGAGCCAACTTATCGACGATTCGGTGACCAAGCCAATAATTTTTTTTTTAACCTTAGAAACTTACCAAAGTGACCCATTTAACTCGAAATTTTACCAGAAATAAATCTGGTCTCCGTTTTGCGAAATTCCGGTAACTTTTTTTTTAAATTGAAAGATCATCTTTAAAAAAACCGACGCTTTGAAGCTGAGCCAACTTTACCGACGATTCGGTGACCAAGCCAATAACTTTTTTTTTTAACCTTAGAAACTTACCAAAGTGACCCATTTAACCCGAAATTTTACCAGAAATCTAAATCTGGTCTCCGTTTTGCGAAATTCAAATTTTTTAAATTGAAAGATCATATTTAAAAAACCGACGCTTTGACGCTGACAGCCACTTTATCGACGATTCGGTGACCAAGCCAATCATTTTTTTTTAACCTTAGAAACTTACCAAAGTGGTATGAAATTTTAATCTAAATTTCTCCGTTTTTTTGTTATTTTTTATCTTTAACTTCATTTTTCTCAAAATGAAACATTTTGCCTTCCGCGCAGAATTTTTCAAAAACTATTTATCATGTCAATATGAAACTTCATACACATGTTCAAAATAAGGCTTTTTATAACTTATACAAAAAATTTTAAACAAATTTATAATATAATTTTTTTATTTGACCCATTTTTAATTGAATTTTTTCATAAAATTTTAAAATTTTCTTCATAATTGTTTTTAAAATTTTTTTGTTCTCTAAATGCTTTAAAAGTGTGTATAAGTTCAAAAAGGAACATTTTTATATATCAAATAAAATTAATTTTGTGAATTTTGATCAATTCTGTTCTTCAGATTTCTGCGCGGTGTAAAATGCTAATTTTCATATTTTTGAAAAATTGACCAAATTTTATTTCTTAATAACTTTTTTAATTTTTACTCAAATTTTAAAAAATTTGAGAAATAATGTAAATATATATGATTATCATGTGGTAAAAATTTCAAAATATTGTTTTGTTTTATTGCTAAGTTACATTGGTTTGAAGAAGGATGTTTTCTTCGAGTGCATGGATATCTGTTAACCGAAATTTTACCAGAAATCTAAATCTGGTCTCCGTTTTGCGAAATTCCTGTAAATTTATTTTAAATTGAAAGATCATCTTTAAAAAACCGACGCTATGACGCTGGACAGCCAACATACCGACCGATTTTTAAACACTGCGTGTCATTCGAACGGGGAGTTGTTCCCAAACCCGATGACTAAAAAACTTTTACTCTGTGATTATTAGATCTCGAATTATTGCAAGATAATGCGTTTTATGAAAAAATCATAAGAAAAACACCTAAAAACAAAAGTAAAAAAATTTTTAACTATTGAAGGATCCCTTTTTAAACGCTCTTCTTTCAAATTTAATTTTTTAAATTTCCGTGATTTTAAACTTTGTTTTTCTTTGTAGAATTCAACGCTCATCAAGAATAAAAATTTTGAAAGATCATATTTTTTTTTTTGTTGAGCCCAATTTTCGACGATTCGGTGACCAAGCCAATAACTTTTTTTTTAACCTTAGAAACTTACCAAAGTGACCCATTTAACTCGAAATTTTACCAGAAATTTTAAATCTGGTCTCCGTTTTGCGAAATTCCTGTAAACTTTTTTTTTTAAATTGAAAGATCATATTTAAAAAACCGACGTGGACAGCCACTTTACCTTTGAATTTTGATCAAATTTTGACGATTTGACCAAGCCAATCATTTTTTTTTTGATTTTATTAGCAAAAACTTAGAAATTTTTTACCAAAGTGACCCATTTAATTTGAAATTTTACCAGAAATCTAAATCTGGTCTCCGTTTTGCGAAATTCCTGTAAATTTATTTTTAAATTGAAAGATCATATTTAAAAACGTTTTGACGCTTAAAAGCCAACTTATCAGACGATTCGGTGACCAAGCAATAACTTTTTTTAACCTTAGAAACTTACCAAAGTGACCCATTTAACTCGAAATTTTACCAGAAATCTAAATCTGGTCTCCGTTTTGCGAAATTTCGGTAAATTTTTTTTTTAAATTGAAATTCATATTTAAAAAAAACGCTTTTTGACGCTGAAAACTTTCGACGATTCGGTGACCAAGCCAAAACTTTTTTTTTTAACCTTAGAAACTTACCAAAGTGACCCATTTAACCCGAAATTTTACCAGAAATCTAAATCTGGTCTCCGAAATTTCGGTGAAAATTTTTCGAAAAGTTGTTTCCAGCTTTGAGCCAAATCAAAAGTTCAATCTGTGAAAATTTTTTTTCACACAAGATTTCAAAAGCTTACGAAAACGTAGTTTCTGCCGAGTTTCAAGGTTATAGACTAATGCGAATTTCCGGTAACTTTTTTTTAAATTGAAAGATCATCTTTAAAAAACCCGACGCTTTGAAGCTGAGTAACTTATCGACGATTCGGTGACCAAGGCAATAACTTTTTTTTAACCTTAGAAACTTACCAAAGTGACCCATTTAACCCGAAATTTTACCAGAAATCTAAATCTGGTCTCCGTTTTGCGAAATTCCTGTAAATTTATTTTTAAATTAAAAGATCATATTTAAAAAACCGACGCTTTGACGCTGGACAGCCACTTTACCGACGATTCGGTGACCAAGCCAATATATTTTTTTTTAACCTAAGAAACTTACCAAAGTGACCCATTTAACCCGAAATTTTACCAGAAATCTAAATCTGGTCTCCGTTTTGCAGGTAAATTCGATCCAAGTACCATTTTTAAGGCCTCATAGGACTCTTAAATTTAATTTTTTTCGATTTTTTTTTTTGAAAAAATATATGTTAAAGCCTCAACGTTTCTGAGCATTTTGCTACCAAAATTTTGTTGATACTGTTAAAACTTCCGAAGTTATTGAGAAATAACTAGTAACACGTAAGCAAAAACTTGCATCTGCCACGCCCACTTTTGACATCTGTCAGAACACATTCCAAACATTTTAATATTTCGCCGATTAGTTTTATTAAAAGAGCCCCACCTAATATCAGATTGATTTCGGGAGTAGCATAACTACAACTCAACTTTTGACTTCGTTTAATCTAAGCGGGATTGTTTGTTTACATTTCGATTTTGGATTAGCAAACTTTTTCATTTGTTATTGAAAACTTTTGAACATGGATGTTCCATTGAAAAAAACTTCATCCGGAAAGAGACCAAAGAAGAAAAGATTTCAAGGTAACATGTATCGGAAGAAATCTCTGTCTGAAAAAGGTATTATTTCTTTTGAAAATGTTTCGCCAAACAAAAGTTCATCTGTGAAAAAATTGCCAAGTGCACACAAGATTTCAAAAGCTTACGAAAATGTAGTTTCTGCCGAGTTTCAAGGTTATAGACTAATAGACATTAGTTTATTATTTTCCCAAATTGAAAAGTTACTTTGTTGCTCTGTGTGTTATGGCAAAATAAAAATGAGTGAAAAATCCACTGTAGGATTATTTTCCACATTTCAGTTCACATGCAGAAAATGTAGCATTGAAAAAAAAACTTAATTCCTGTGAATTGATTGGTATAAAAAAATATACCTGAAATCAACAGACGGTCTGTTTTGGCCATGCGCTATATAGGCCAAGGATTGTCTTCGCTCGAGACATTTTGTTCTCTTATGTGTTTGCCAAATCCAGTGTCTCAGAAAGCTTACGAC
This sequence comes from Trichonephila clavipes, assembly GCA_019973935.1. Taxonomy (NCBI): domain Eukaryota; kingdom Metazoa; phylum Arthropoda; class Arachnida; order Araneae; family Nephilidae; genus Trichonephila; species Trichonephila clavipes. The sequence continues at coordinate 8,018 of BMAU01015465.1, forward strand.
AGAATAAATGCAAAGATAGCTGATATAAGTGAAGCGCTTGCAAATGCATCGATGAAGAAAGCTGCTGCTGAGGAAAAAATTATTGATGTGGCACCGTAAATTCTGTTGTAGTTAGCGGTGATGGGACCTGGAAGACCCGTGGGCATACTTCTCTTATTGGAGTCTGTGCATTGATTGGAGCTGACTGCGGGAAAGTTCTCGACATGGAAGTCATGTCCTGTCCTCTTATTGCAAAGGATGTGACTCCTATAAAGGGCCAAAGTTTGGACCAAAATATAGTGCTTTTTTTGGCTAAACATCAAATTTTCTGCAGAAAAAATCATAGCGGATCTGCTGGAGGAATGGAAGTTTGCGGAATGCAGAAAATTTTTTTCCGATCAGAACAAAAACATGGATTAAAGTATCAGCGATACATAGGTGATGGTGACTCAAAGACATTTTTGTCTATTGCTGAAAAAAACCATATGGGGATAGTGTTCCCATTGAAAAAATAGAGTGTGTGGGCCATGTCCAAAAGCGAATGGGTAGCCGCTTGCGGAAGTTGAAAGCTTTATGGGGGAAAAAGAAGCTTTCCGATGGGAAAACAATTGGTGGGAAAGGTCGCCTAACCGATGCTATTATAAGCAAATTGACGACTTTTTATGGCAATGCTATTCGTGCCAACTCCCATAATGTGAATGAGATGAGGCAAGCTGTCTGGGCTGTGTGGGCTCATACATCCAGCACAGATGATGAGCCGAAACATTGGTTTTGCCCAAAAGGCAAAAATAGCTGGTGTAAGTACAATGTTTCGGTTCACAACAATACAGTGAATGAATTTTCTCACAAGAACACCTTACCAAAAGCAGTTTCTGAAGTGATTAAACCTGTTTTTAAAGATTTATCACACTTGAAATTGTTAAGAAGGTGTTTAGGGGGAAAACTCAAAATGCTAATGAGTCATTGAATTCACTGATTTGGAAGTATAGCCCGAAATTAATTGGATCAGGAATTAATGTCACAAAAATAGCTGCATTTATAGCTGCATGTGAATACAATGATGGAAGTAAGAACAGAATTGATCTGATGCGTGCTTTGAATTTAAAAATAAATAAAACAAATGTTTTGAATTGTGTAAATATTGACAAAGTGCGCAAGTCAACGGCTAAGAGACAAGTTTCTAAAACCTCCTTTGAAGCTCGTAAAGCTAAAAAACTTAAAATACTCAAACAAATTGAGCACTCAAACAAATTGATGCAAGCTTGCAGAGGGCAATATTTATGCTGCTGGGACTTTTTAAAGCATACTGGTATGTTTAATTTTCTTTTTTGTTATTTTTTATCTTTAACTTCATTTTTCTCAAAATGAAACATTTTGCCTTCCGCGCAGAATTTTTCAAAAACTATTTATCATGTCAATATGAAACTTCATACACATGTTCAAAATAAGGCTTTTTATAACTTATACAAAAAATTTTAAACAAATTTATATATAATTTTTTTTTTTATTTGTGTTTTAATTGAATTTTTTCATAAAATTTTAAAATTTTCTTCATAATTGTATTTTAAAAATTTTTTTGTTCTCTAAATGCTTTAAAAGTGTGTATAAGTTCAAAAAGGAACATTTTTATATATCAAATAAAATTAATTTTGTGAATTTTGATCAATTCTGTTCTTCAGATTTCTGCGCGGTGTAAAATGCTAATTTTCATATTTTTGAAAAATTGACCAAATTTTATTTCTTAATAACTTTTTAATTTTTTCTCAAATTTTCAAAAAATTTGAGAAATAATGTAAATATATATGATTATCATGTGGTAAAAATTTCAAAATATTGTTTTGTTTTATTGCTAAGTTACATTGGTTTGAAGAAGGATGTTTTCTTCGAGTGCATGGATATCTGTTAAGGGTCCTATGACCCCTTAAATTGAAAGATCATCTTTAAAAAAACCGACGCTATGACGCTGGACAGCCAACATACCGACCGATTTTTAAACACTGCGTGTCATTCGAACGGGGAGTTGTTCCCAAACCCGATGACTATTAAAACTTTACTCTGTGATTATTAGATCTCGAATTATTGCACTTAGATAATGCGTTTCTATGAAAAAATCATAAGAAAAACACCTAAAAACAAAGTGAAAAAATTTTTAACTATTGTAGGATCCCTTTTTAAACGCTCTTCTTTCAAATGGGCTTAATTGTAACGCATTTCTTATTTCCGTGATTTTGGGTCGTTTTTTTGTCCTTTTCCAATTCTTACCAAACTTTGTTTTTCTTGTGCAGAATTCAACGCTCATCACGAATATGTATGGCGCTTGTTGAAATTCCTATTCGTTCAAAAGTTATTCATGACCGTTTCTTTGAAATTCTTCCCTTTTTATTTCAATAGTCTGATTTGGTGACCAAGCCAATCACTTTTTTTTTTAACCTTAGAAACTTACCAAAGTGACCCATTTAACCCGAAATTTTACCAGAAATCTAAATCTGGTCTCCGTTTTGCGAAATTCCTGTAAATTTATTTTTAAATTGAAAGATCATATTTAAAAAAACCGACGCTTTGAAGCTGGACAGCCAACTTATCGACGATTCGGTGACCAAGCCAATAACTTTTTTTTTAGCCTTAGAAACTTACCAAAGTGACCCATTTAACCGAAATTTTACCAGAAATCTAAATCTGGTCTCCGTTTTGCGAAATTCCGGTAAATTTTTTTTAAATTGAAAGATCATATTTAAAAAAACCGACGCTTTGACGCTGGACAGCCACTTTATCGACGATTCGGTGACCAAGCCAATCACTTTTTTTAACCTTAGAAACTTACCAAAGTGACCCATTTAACCCGAAATTTTACCAGAAATCTAAATCTGGTCTCCGTTTTGCGAACTTTTCCTGTAACTTTTTTTTAAATTGAAAGATCATCTTTAAAAAAACCGACGCTTTGAAGCTGAGCCAACTTATCGACGATTCGGTGACCAAGCAATAATTTTTTTTTAACATTAGAAACTTACCAAAGTGACCCATTTAACCCGAAATTTTACCAGAAATCTAAATCTGGTCTCCGTTTTTGCGAAATTCCTGTAAATTTATTTTTAAATTAAAAGATCATATTTTAAAAAAACCGACGCTTTGAAGCTGGACAGCCAACTTTATCGACGATTCGGTGACCAAGCCAATATGTTTTTTTTTTTTTAACCTTAGAAACTTACCAAAGTGACCCATTTAACCCGAAATTTTACCAGAAATCTAAATCTGGTCTCCGTTTTGCGAAATTCCTGTAAATTTTTTTTTAAATTGAAAGATCATCTTAAATTTAAAAAACCGACGATTTTTTGAAAAAAAGCCATACTTAGCCTCGACGATTCGGTGACCAAGCCAAAAATTTTTTTTAACCTTAGAAACTTACCAAAGTGACCCATTTAACTGAAATTTTACCAAAAATCTAAATCTGGTCTCCGTTTTGACGAATTTCTGTAACTTTTTTTTTTAAATTGAAAGATCATCTTTAAAAAACCCGATTAGCTTTGAAGCTGAGCCAACTTATCGACGATTCGGTGACCAAGCCATTAATTTTTTTTTTAACCTTAGAAACTTACCAAAGTGACCCATTTTGAAATTTTACCAGAAATCTAAATCTGGGATTCCGTTTTGCGAAAAGAGTAAATTTCAGATTTTAAATTAGCAAAGATCATTTATTGAAAAAACGATGGCTTTGAATTGAAAAAACTTATCCGACGATTCGGTGACCAAGCCAATAACTTTAACATTTAGAAATTACCAAAGTGACCCATTTAATTGAAAATTTTACCAGATGTTCTAAATCTGGTCATCCGAAAGAGACCAAAGAAGAAAATTATTTCAAGGTAACTTTTTATTTTTCGGAAGAAATTGTTGAAAAAGGTATTATCTTTTAAAAAAAATGTTTCGCCAAACAAAAGTTCATCTGTGAAAAAAATTGCCAAGCCAATAACTTTTTTTCAAAAGCTTACGAAAACGTAGTTTCTGCCGAGTTTCAAGGTTATAGACTAATAGACATTAGTTTATTATTTTCCCAAATTGAAAAGTTACTTTGTTGCTCTGTGTGTTATGGCAAAATAAAAATGAGTGAAAAATCCACTGTAGGATTATTTTCCACATTTCAGTTCACATGCAGAAAATGTAGCATTGAAAAAAAACTTTATTCCTGTGAATTGATTGGTATAAAAAAATATACCTGAAATCAACAGACGGTCTGTTTTGGCCATGCGCTATATAGGCCAAGGATTGTTTTCGCTCGAGACATTTTGTTCTTTATGTGTTTGCCAAATCCAGTGTTTCAGAAAGCTTACGACAGAATAAATGCAAAGATAGCTGATATAAGTGAAGCGCTTGCAAATGCATCGATGAAGAAAGCTGCTGCTGAGGAAAAAAATTATTGATGTGGCACCGTAAATTCTGTTGTAGTTAGCGGTGATGGGACCTGGAAGACCCGTGGGCATACTTCTTTATTGGAGTCTGTGCATTGATTGGAGCTGACTGCGGGAAATTCTCGACATGGAAGTCATGTAAAGAAATTGCAAAGGATGTGACTCCTATAAAGGGCCAAAGTTTGGACCAAAATATAGTGTAAATTTTTTGGCTAAAAAAACATCAAATTTTCTGCAGAAAAAATCATAGCGGATCTGCTGGAGGAATGGAAGTTTCGGAATGCAGAAAATTTTTTCCGATCAGAACAAAAACATGGATTAAAGTATCAGCGATACATAGGTGATGGTGACTCAAAGACATTTTTGTCTATTAAAAAAAAAAACCATATGGGGATAGTCCTGTTCCCATTGAAAAAAATAGAGTGTGTGGGCCATGCAAACAAATACCGACCGGATTTTCCCAAAAGCGAATGGGTAGCCATTTGCGGAAGTTGAAAATTAATTTATGGGGAAAAGAAGCTTTCCGATGGGAAAACAATTGGAAATCATCTTTAAAAACCGATGCTATTATAAGCAAATTGACGACTTTTTATGGCAATGCTATTCGTGCCAACTCCCATAATGTGAATGAGATGAGGCAAGCTGTTTTTTCAAACATCCAGCACAGATGATGAGCCGAAACATTGGTTTTTAAGGCAAAAAAATTTACCAGAAATACAATGTTTCTGGTTCCAAAGAAATTCCAAAAATTTTTTTTAAATTAAAGATTTTTATCACAAATTTAAAAAAACACAAAATTTGACGCTGAATTCTTACACATTTTTCTGAAGTGATTAAACCTGTTTTTAAAATTTAGAACACTTACCAAAGTGACCCATTTAAGAAGGTGTTTACCAGAAAACTCAAAATCTGGTCTCCGTTTTGCGAAATTCCTGTAAATTTTTTTTAAATTTTGATGAGTCATTGAATTCACTGATTTTGGAAGTATAGCCCGAAATTTTACCTAAGAGACAAGTTTTTTAAAAAAATTAATGTCACAAAAATAGCTGCAAAAATGAATACATTTTGATGGAAGTAAGAACAAATTGATCTGATGCGTTTTGAGCATTTAAAAATAAACTGTTAAAACAAATGTTGAGAAATAAATTGTGTAAGCAAAAATATTGACAAATCTGCCACGCCCAAGTCATCTGTAAGAACAACATTCTAAAACATTTTAAATTTCGCCGATTAGTTTTATTAAAAACTTAAAATACCTAATATCAGATTGATTTGAGCAATGCAAACTACAACTCAATTTTACTTGTTTAATCTAAGCGGGATTGTTTTAAACATTTCGATTTTGATTAGCAAACTTTTTCTTTTTGTTATTGAAAACTTTTGAACATTCATTTTCCAAAATTGAAAAATTTTCATCCCGAAAGAGAAAGAAAAAACTATTTCAATAACATGTATCAAGAAACTTCATACACATGTTCAAAAAACCCTTTTTATAACTTATAGTTCATTTGAAAAATTGAAAAAAAAATTTAAACGCCAAAATATTTTTTATTTGTGTTTTGTAAAATTTTTTTCATAAAATTTTAAAATTTTTAAATTAATTGTCATTTTAAAAATTTTTTGTTTCTAAAAAAAATGCTTTAAACGATTCGGTGACCAAAGTTCAAAAAGGAACATTTTTTTTTAACCTTAAAACTTACCAAAGTGACCAATTTAACCTGTTCTTCAGAAATTTTGCGCGGTGTAAAATCTAAATTTTCTCCGTTTTGAAAAATTGACCAAATTTTTTTTTTAAATTGAAAGATCATTTTAAAAAACCCGAAAAATTTGAAGCTAAGTAAATTATCGACGATTCGGTCAAAATATTTTTTTTAACCTTAGAAACTTACCAAAGTGACCCATTTAACCCGAAATTTTACCAGAAATCTAAATCTGGTCTCCGTTTTGCGAAATTCCTGTAAATTTATTTTTAAATTAAAAGATCATATTTAAAAACCGACGCTTTGACGCTGGACAGCAAACTTTACCGACGATTCGGTGACCAAGCCAATGAACTTTTTTTTTTTTTTTTAAAAACTTACCAAAGTGACCCATTTAACCCGAAATTTTACCAGAAATCTAAATCTGGTCTCCGTTTTGCGAAATTCCTGTAAATTTATTTTTAAGGCCTCATAGGACTCTTAAATTGAAAAATTTTTTTTTTGGGATTTTTTAAAAAAAAATATATTTAAAGTCGTTTTCAACGTTTTGAGCATTTTTGCTACCAAAATTTTGTTGATACTGTTAAAACTTCCGAAGTTATTGAGAAATAACTAGTAACACGTAAGCTTGTTTGCATCTGCCACGCCCACTTTTGACATCTTCAGAACACATGACCAAACATTTTAATATTTCGCCGATTAGTTTTATTAAAAGAGACCCACCTAATATCAGATTTTCGGGAGTAGCAAAACTAAACTGGTCTCCTTTTGACTTCGTTTAATTAAATTGAAAGATTGTTTGTTTACATTTCGATTTTGGATTAGCAAACTTTTACATTTGTTATTGAAAACTTTTGAACATGGATGTTCCATTGAAAAAAACTTCATCCGGAAAGAGACCAAAGAAGAAAAGATTTCAAGGTAACATGTATCGGAAGAAATCTCTGAAAAAGGTATTATTTCTTTTGAAAATGTTTCGCCAAACAAAAGTTCATCTGTGAAAAAATTGAAAGATCATATTTAAAAATTTCTTTGAAGCTGGAAAACTTTACCGACGATTCGGTGACCAAGGCAATAACTTTTTTTTAACCTTAGAAACTTACCAAAGTGACCCATTTAACCCGAAATTTTACCAGAAATCTAAATCTGGTCTCCGTTTTGCGAATTTCCGGTAACTTTTTTTTAAATTGAAAGATCATCTTTAAAAAACCCGACGCTTTGAAGCTGAGTAACTTATCGACGATTCGGTGACCAAGGCAATAACTTTTTTTTTAACCTTAGAAACTTACCAAAGTGACCCATTTAACCCGAAATTTTACCAGAAATCTAAATCTGGTCTCCGTTTTGCGAAATTCCTGTAAATTTATTTTTAAATTAAAAGATCATATTTAAAAAAACCGACGCTTTGACGCTGGACAGCCACTTTACCGACGATTCGGTGACCAAGCCAATATATTTTTTTTTAAGAAACTTACCAAAGTGACCCATTTAACCCGAAATTTTACCAGAAATCTAAATCTGGTCTCCGCTTTGCGAAATTCCTGTAAATTTATTTTTAAGGCCTCATAGGACTCTTAAATTTAATTTTTTTCGATTTTTTGAAAAAAATATATGTTAAAGCCTCAACGTTTCTGAGCATTTTGCTACCAAAATTTTGTTGATACTGTTAAAACTTCCGAAGTTATTGAGAAATAACTAGTAACACGTAAGCAAAAACTTGCATCTGCCACGCCCACTTTTGACATCTGTCAGAACACATTCCAAACATTTTAATATTTCGCCGATTAGTTTTATTAAAAGAGCCCCACCTAATATCAGATTGATTTCGGGAGTAGCATAACTACAACTCAACTTTTGACTTCGTTTAATCTAAGCGGGATTGTTTGTTTACATTTCGATTTTGGATTAGCAAACTTTTTCATTTGTTATTGAAAACTTTTGAACATGGATGTTCCATTGAAAAAAACTTCATCCGGAAAGAGACCAAAGAAGAAAAGATTTCAAGGTAACATGTATCGGAAGAAATCTCTGTCTGAAAAAGGTATTATTTCTTTTGAAAATGTTTCGCCAAACAAAAGTTCATCTGTGAAAAAATTGCCAAGTGCACACAAGATTTCAAAAGCTTACGAAAACGTAGTTTCTGCCGAGTTTCAAGGTTATAGACTAATAGACATTAGTTTATTATTTTCCCAAATTGAAAAGTTACTTTGTTGCTCTGTGTGTTATGGCAAAATAAAAATGAGTGAAAAATCCACTGTAGGATTATTTTCCACATTTCAGTTCACATGCAGAAAATGTAGCATTGAAAAAAAAAACTTAATTCCTGTGAATTGATTGGTATAAAAAAATATACCTGAAATCAACAGACGGTCTGTTTTGGCCATGCGCTATATAGGCCAAGGATTGTCTTCGCTCGAGACATTTTGTTCTCTTATGTGTTTGCCAAATCCAGTGTCTCAGAAAGCTTACGACAGAATAAATGCAAAGATAGCTGATATAAGTGAAGCGCTTGCAAATGCATCGATGAAGAAAGCTGCTGCTGAGGAAAAAATTATTGATGTGGCACCGTAAATTCTGTTGTAGTTAGCGGTGATGGGACCTGGAAGACCCGTGGGCATACTTCTCTTATTGGAGTCTGTGCATTGATTGGAGCTGACTGCGGGAAAGTTCTCGACATGGAAGTCATGTCCTCTTATTATTGCAAAGGATGTGACTCCTATAAAGGGCCAAAGTTTGGACCAAAATATAGTGCTTTTTTGGCTAAACATCAAATTTTCTGCAAAAAATCATAGCGGATCTGCTGGAGGAATGGAAGTTTGCGGAATGCAGAAAATTTTTTTCCGATCAGAACAAAAACATGGATTAAAGTATCAGCGATACATAGGTGATGGTGACTCAAAGACATTTTTGTCTATTGCTGAAAAAAAACCATATGGGGATAGTGTTCCCATTGAAAAAAAAAAATAGAGTGTGTGGGCCATGTCCAAAAGCGAATGGGTAGCCGCTTGCGGAAGTTGAAAGCTTTATGGGGGAAAAGAAGCTTTCCGATGGGAAAACAATTGGTGGGAAAGGTATTTAACCGATGCTATTATAAGCAAATTGACGACTTTTATGGCAATGCTATTCGTGCCAACTCCCATAATGTGAATGAGATGAGGCAAGCTGTCTGGGCTGTGTGGGCTCATACATCCAGCACAGATGATGAGCCGAAACATTGGTTTTGCCCAAAAGGCAAAAAATAGCTGGTGTAAGTACAATGTTTCGGTTCACAACAATACAGTGAATGAATTTTTCACAAGAACACCTTACCAAAAGCAGTTTCTGAAGTGATTAAACCTGTTTTTAAAGATTTATCACACTTGAAATTGTTAAGAAGGTGTTTAGGGGGAAAACTCAAAATGCTAATGAGTCATTGAATTCACTGATTTGGAAGTATAGCCCGAAATTAATTGGATCAGGAAATTAATGTCAAAAATAGCTGCATTTATAGCTGCGTGTGAATACAATGATGGAAGTAAGAACAGAATTGATCTGATGCGTGCTTTGAATTTAAAAATAAATAAAACAAATGTTTTGAATTGTGTAAATATTGACAAAGTGCGCAAGTCAACGGCTAAGAGACAAGTTTCTAAAACCTCCTTTGAAGCTCGTAAAGCTAAAAAACTTAAAATACTCAAACAAATTGAGCAATGCAAGCTTGCAGAGGGCAATATTTATGCTGCTGGGACTTTTTAAAGCATACTGGTATGTTTAATTTTCTTTTTTGTTATTTTTTATCTTTAACTTCATTTTTCTCAAAATGAAACATTTTGCCTTCCGCGCAGAATTTTTCAAAAACTATTTATCATGTCAATATGAAACTTCATACACATGTTCAAAATAAGGCTTTTTATAACTTATACAAAAAATTTTAAACAAATTTATATATAATATTTTTTATTTGTGTTTTAATTGAATTTTTTCATAAAATTTTAAAATTTTCTTCATAATTGTATTTTAAAATTTTTTTTGTTCTCTAAATGCTTTAAAAGTGTGTATAAGTTCAAAAAGGAACATTTTTATATATCAAATAAAATTAATTTTGTGAATTTTGATCAATTCTGTTCTTCAGATTTCTGCGCGGTGTAAAATGCTAATTTTCATATTTTTGAAAAATTGACCAAATTTTATTTCTTAATAACTTTTTAATTTTTGATCAAATTTTCAAAAAATTTGAGAAATAATGTAAATATATATGATTATCATGTGGTAAAAATTTCAAAATATTGTTTTGTTTTTTGCTAAGTTACATTGGTTTGAAGAAGGATGTTTTCTTCGAGTGCATGGATATCTGTTAAGGGTCCTATGTCCCCTTAAATTGAAAATCATCTTTAAAAAAACCGACGCTATGACGCTGGACAGCCAACATACCGACCGATTTTTAAACACTGCGTGTCATTCGAACGGGGAGTTCTTCCAAAACCCGATGACTATTAAAACTTTACTCTGTGATTATTAAATCTCGAATTATTGCACTAAGATAATGCGTTTGTAAAAAAAATCATAAGAAAAACACCTAAAAACAAAGTAAAAAAATTTTAACTATTGAAGGATCCCTTTTTAAACGCTCTTCTTTCAAATGGGCTTAATTGTAACGCATTTCTGATTTCCGTGATTTTGGGTCGTTTTTTTGTTTTTTTCAATTATTTTCAAACTTTGTTTTTCTTGTGTAGAATTCAACGCTCATCACGAATATGTTTGGCGCTTGTTGAAATTCCTATTCGTTCAAAAGTTATGACATGACCGTTTCTTTGAAATTCTTCCCCTTTTTATTTCAATAGTCTGATTCGGTGACCAAGCCAATCATTTTTTTTTTTTTTAACCTTAGAAACTTACCAAAGTGAAAACCCGAAATTTTACCCAGAAATCTAAATCTGGTCTCCGTTTTGCGAAAGGGGGTAAATTTTTTTTAAATTGAAAGATCACGTCATCTTTTAAAAAATGGTTCAAAATTACGTTTTTCGCCAAAAGCCCTTTATCGAACGATTCGGTGACCTGTAAATCAACTGCCACGCCCACTTTTGACATCTGTCAGAAACATTCCAAACATTTTAATATTTCGCCGATTAGTTTTTTAAAAGAAACCTAATATCAGATTGAAAGTAGCATATTTAAACTCAACTTTTGACTTCGTTTAATCTAAGCGGGATTGTTTGTTTACATTTCGATTTTGGATTAGCAAACTTTTTTTTCATTTGTTATTGAAAACTTTTGAACATGGATGTTCCATTGAAAAAAACTATTGAAAAATCATATTTAAAAAAAAAACGATTTGACTCATCCGGAAAGAGACCAAAGAAGAAAAGATTTCAAGGTAACATGTATCGGAAGAAATCTCTGAAATTCTATTCGAAAAAAGGTATTATTTTTTTGAAAATTTTTTAAACATTTCAATTTTTTGACCGTGACCCAAGCCAATAACTTTTTTTTTTAACCTTAGAAACTTACCAAAGTGACCCATTTAACCCGAAATTTTACCAGAAATCTAAATCTGGTCTCTGATTTGTGAAATTTCGGTAACTTTTTTATTAAATTGAAAGATCATATTTAAAAAAACCGACGCTTTGACGCTGGACAGCCACTTTAAAGACGATTCGGTGAACAAGCCAATCACTTTTTTTTTTTAACCTTTTTTTATTTTGACCCATTTAACCTGAAATTTTACCAGAAATTAAACCGTTTTGCGAAAACTTTTTTTTTAAAGAAATTTAAAAAACCCGACGCTTAAATCTTATCGACGATTCGGTGACCAAGTTTTAGAAACTTACCAAAGTGACCCATTTAACTGAAAATTTTACCAGAAATCTAAATCTGGTCTCCGTTTTGAAATTCCGGTAACTTTTTTTTAAATTGAAAGATCATCTTTAAAAAACCCGACGCTTTGAAGCTGAGTAACTTATCGACGATTCGGTGACCAAGGCAATAACTTTTTTTTTAACCTTAGAAACTTACCAAAGTGACCCATTTAACCCGAAATTTTACCAGAAATCTAAATCTGGTCTCCGTTTTGCGAAATTCCTGTAAATTTATTTTTAAATTGAAAGATCATATTTTAAAAAAACGCTTTGAAGCTGAGTAACTTATCGACGATTCGGTGACCAAGGCAATAACTTTTTTTTTTAATTTAGAAACTTACCAAAGTGACCCGCGAAATTTTACCAGAAATCTAAATCTGGTCTCCGTTTTGCGAAATTCCTGTAAATTTATTTTTAAATTAAAAGATCATATTTAAAAAACCGACTTTGACTGAGGCCGCCACTTTACCGACGATTCGGTGACCAAGCCAATATATTTTTTTTTAACCTACCAAAGTGACCCATTTAACCCGAAATTTTACCAGAAATCTAAATCTGGTCTCCGCTTTGCGAAATTCCTGTAAATTTATTTTTAAGGCCTCATAGGACTCTTAAATTTAATTTTTTCGATTTTTTGAAAAAAATATATGTTAAAGCCTCAACGTTTCTGAGCATTTTGCTACCAAAATTTTGTTGATACTGTTAAAACTTCCGAAGTTATTGAGAAATAACTAGTAACACGTAAGCAAAAACTTGCATCTGCCACGCCCCCTTTTGACATCTGTCAGAACACATTCCAAACATTTTAATATTTCGCCGATTAGTTTTATTAAAAGAGCCCCACCTAATATCAGATTGATTTCGGGAGTAGCATAACTACAACTCAACTTTTGACTTCGTTTAATCTAAGCGGGATTGTTTGTTTACATTTCGATTTTGGATTAGCAAACTTTTTCATTTGTTATTGAAAACTTTTGAACATGGATGTTGAATTGAAAAAAACTTCATCCGGAAAGAGACCAAAGAAGAAAAGATTTCAAGGTAACATGTATCGGAAGAAATCTCTGTCTGAAAAAGGTATTATTTCTTTTGAAAATGTTTCGCCAAACAAAAGTTCATCTGTGAAAAAATTGCCAAGTGCACACAAGATTTCAAAAGCTTACGAAAACGTAGTTTCTGCCGAGTTTCAAGGTTATAGACTAATAGACGTTAGTTTATTATTTTCCCAAATTGAAAAGTTACTTTGTTGCTCTGTGTGTTATGGCAAAATAAAAATGAGTGAAAAATCCACTGTAGGATTATTTTCCACATTTCAGTTCACATGCAGAAAATGTAGCATTGAAAAAAAAACTTAATTCCTGTGAATTGATTGGTATAAAAAAAATATACCTGAAATCAACAGACGGTCTGTTTTGGCCATGCGCTATATAGGCCAAGGATTGTCTTCGCTCGAGACATTTTGTTCTCTTATGTGTTTGCCAAATCCAGTGTCTCAGAAAGCTTACGACAGAATAAATGCAAAGATAGCTGATATAAGTGAAGCGCTTGCAAATGCATCGATGAAGAAAGCTGCTGCTGAGGAAAAAATTATTGATGTGGCACCGTAAATTCTGTTGTAGTTAGCGGTGATGGGACCTGGAAGACCCGTGGGCATACTTCTCTTATTGGAGTCTGTGCATTGATTGGAGCTGACTGCGGGAAAGTTCTCGACATGGAAGTCATGTCCTCTTATTGCAAAGGATGTGACTCCTATAAAGGGCCAAAGTTTGGACCAAAATATAGTGCTTTTTTGGCTAAACATCAAATTTTCTGCAGAAAAAATCATAGCGGATCTGCTGGAGGAATGGAAGTTTGCGGAATGCAGAAAATTTTTTCCGATCAGAACAAAAACATGGATTAAAGTATCAGCGATACATAGGTGATGGTGACTCAAAGACATTTTTGTCTATTGCTGAAAAAAACCATATGGGGATAGTGTTCCCATTGAAAAAATAGAGTGTGTGGGCCATGTCCAAAAGCGAATGGGTAGCCGCTTGCGGAAGTTGAAAGCTTTATGGGGGAAAAGAAGCTTTCCGATGGGAAAACAATTGGTGGGAAAGGTCGCCTAACCGATGCTATTATAAGCAAATTGACGACTTTTTATGGCAATGCTATTCGTGCCAACTCCCATAATGTGAATGAGATGAGGCAAGCTGTCTGGGCTGTGTGGGCTCATACATCCAGCACAGATGATGAGCCGAAACATTGGTTTTGCCCAAAAGGCAAAAATAGCTGGTGTAAGTACAATGTTTCGGTTCACAACAATACAGTGAATGAATTTTCTCACAAGAACACCTTACCAAAAGCAGTTTCTGAAGTGATTAAACCTGTTTTTAAAGATTTATCACACTTGAAATTGTTAAGAAGGTGTTTAGGGGGAAAACTCAAAATGCTAATGAGTCATTGAATTCACTGATTTGGAAGTATAGCCCGAAATTAATTGGATCAGGAATTAATGTCACAAAAATAGCTGCATTTATAGCTGCATGTGAATACAATGATGGAAGTAAGAACAGAATTGATCTGATGCGTGCTTTGAATTTAAAAATAAATAAAACAAATGTTTTGAATTGTGTAAATATTGACAAAGTGCGCAAGTCAACGGCTAAGAGACAAGTTTCTAAAACCTCCTTTGAAGCTCGTAAAGCTAAAAAACTTAAAATACTCAAACAAATTGAGCAATGCAAGCTTGCAGAGGGCAATATTTATGCTGCTGGGACTTTTTAAAGCATACTGGTATGTTTAATTTTTTTTTTTTTGTTATTTTTTATCTTTAACTTCATTTTTCTCAAAATGAAACATTTTGCCTTCCGCGCAGAATTTTTCAAAAACTATTTATCATGTCAATATGAAACTTCATACACATGTTCAAAATAAGGCTTTTTATAACTTATACAAAAAATTTTAAACAAATTTATATATAATATTTTTTATTTGTGTTTTAATTGAATTTTTTCATAAAATTTTAAAATTTTCTTCATAATTGTATTTTAAAATTTTTTTTTTTTTTTGTTCTCTAAATGCTTTAAAAGTGTGTATAAGTTCAAAAAGGAACATTTTTATATCAAATAAAATTAATTTTGTGAATTTTGATCAATTTTGTTTTTCAGATTTCTGCGCGGTGTAAAATGCTAATTTTCATATTTTTGAAAAATTGACCAAATTTTATTTCTTAATAACTTTTTTTTTAATTTTTCTCAAATTTTCAAAAAATTTGAGAAATAATGTAAATATATATGATTATCATGTGGTAAAAATTTCAAAATATTGTTTTGTTTTATTGCTAAGTTACATTGGTTTGAAGAAGGATGTTTTCTTCGAGTGCATGGATATTTGTTAAGGGTCCTATGACCCCTTAAATTGAAAGATCATCTTTAAAAAAACCGACGCTATGACGCTGGACAGCCAACATACCGACCGATTTTTAAACACTGCGTGTCATTCGAACGGGGAGTTGTTCCCAAACCCGATGACTATTAAAACTTTACTCTGTGATTATTAGATCTCGAATTATTGCACTTAGATAATGCGTTTCTATAAAAAATCATAAGAAAAACACCTAAAAACAAAGTGAAAAAATTTTTAACTATTGTAGGATCCCTTTTTAAACGCTCTTCTTTCAAATGGGCTTAATTGTAACGCATTTCTTATTTCCGTGATTTTGGGTCGTTTTTTTGTCCTTTTCCAATTCTTACCAAACTTTGTTTTTCTTGTGTAGAATTCAACGCTCATCAAGAATATGTATGGCGCTTGTTGAAATTCCTATTCGTTCAAAAGTTATTCATGACCGTTTTTTTTTAAATTCTTCCCTTTTTATTTCAATAGTCTGATTTGGTGACCAAGCCAATCACTTTTTTTTTAACCTTAGAAGCTTACCAAAGTGACCCATTTAACCCGTAAATTTTACCAGAAATCTAAATCTGGGTTCCGTTTTGCGAAATTCCTGTAAATTTATTTTTAAATTGAAAGATCATATTTAAAAAAACCGACGCTTTGAAGTATTTTTAAGGCCTCATAGGACTCTTAAATTTAATTTTTTTCGATTTTTTGAAAAAAATATATGTTAAAGCCTCAACGTTTCTGAGCATTTTGCTACCAAAATTTTGTTGATACTGTTAAAACTTCCGAAGTTATTGAGAAATAACTAGTAACACGTAAGCAAAAACTTGCATCTGCCACGCCCACTTTTGACATCTGTCAGAACACATTCCAAACATTTTAATATTTCGCCGATTAGTTTTATTAAAAGAGCCCCACCTAATATCAGATTGATTTCGGGAGTAGCATAACTACAACTCAACTTTTGACTTCGTTTAATCTAAGCGGGAAGGTTTGTTTACATTTCGATTTTGGATTAGCAAACTTTTTCATTTGTTATTGAAAACTTTTGAACATGGATGTTCCATTGAAAAAAACTTCATCCGGAAAGAGACCAAAGAAGAAAAGATTTCAAGGTAACATGTATCGGAAGAAATCTCTGAAAAAGGTATTATTTCTTTTGAAAATGTTTCGCCAAACAAAAGTTCATCTGTGAAAAAATTGCCAAGGTCACACAAGATTTCAAAAGCTTACGAAAACGTAGTTTCTGCCGAGTTTCAAGGTTATAGACTAATAGACATTAGTTTATTATTTTCCCAAATTGAAAAGTTACTTTGTTGCTCTGTGTGTTATGGCAAAATAAAAATGAGTGAAAAATCCACTGTAGGATTATTTTCCACATTTCAGTTCACATGCAGAAAATGTAGCATTGAAAAAAACTTAATTCCTGTGAATTGATTGGTATAAAAAAATATACCTGAAATCAACAGACGGTCTGTTTTGGCCATGCGCTATATAGGCCAAGGATTGTCTTCGCTCGAGACATTTTGTTCTCTTATGTGTTTGCCAAATCCAGTGTCTCAGAAAGCTTACGACAGAATAAATGCAAAGATAGCTGATATAAGTGAAGCGCTTGCAAATGCATCGATGAAGAAAGCTGCTGCTGAGGAAAAAATTATTGATGTGGCACCGTAAATTCTGTTGTAGTTAGCGGTGATGGGACCTGGAAGACCCGTGGGCATACTTCTCTTATTGGAGTCTGTGCATTGATTGGAGCTGACTGCGGGAAAGTTCTCGACATGGAAGTCATGTCCTCTTATTGCAAAGGATGTGACTCCTATAAAGGGCCAAAGTTTGGACCAAAATATAGTGCTTTTTTGGCTAAACATCAAATTTTCTGCAGAAAAAATCATAGCGGATCTGCTGGAGGAATGGAAGTTTGAGGAATGCAGAAAAATTTTTTCCGATCAGAACAAAAACATGGATTAAAGTATCAGCGATACATAGGTGATGGTGACTCAAAGACATTTTTGTCTATTGCTGAAAAAAAACCATATGGGGATAGTGTTCCCATTGAAAAAATAGAGTGTGTGGGCCATGTCCAAAAGCGAATGTCCAAAAGCGAATGGGTAGCCGCTTGCGGAAGTTGAAAGCTTTATGGGGGAAAAAGAAGCTTTCCGATGGGAAAACAATTGGTGGGAAAGGTCGCCTAACCGATGCTATTATAAGCAAATTGACGACTTTTTATGGCAATGCTATTCGTGCCAACTCCCATCATGTGAATGAGATGAGGCAAGCTGTCTGGGCTGTGTGGGCTCATACATCCAGCACAGATGATGAGCCGAAACATTGGTTTTGCCCAAAAGGCAAAAATAGCTGGTGTAAGTACAATGTTTCGGTTCAAAACATTACAGTGAATGAATTTTCTCACAAGAACACCTTACCAAAAGCAGTTTCTGAAGTGATTAAACCTGTTTTTAAAGATTTATCACACTTGAAATTGTTAAGAAGGTGTTTAGGGGGAAAACTCAAAATGCTAATGAGTCATTGAATTCACTGATTTGGAAGTATAGCCCGAAATTAATTGGATCAGGAATTAATGTCACAAAAATAGCTGCATTTATAGCTGCGTGTGAATACAATGATGGAAGTAAGAACAGAATTGATCTGATGCGTGCTTTGAATTTAAAAATAAATAAAACAAATGTTTTGAATTGTGTAAATATTGACAAAGTGCGCAAGTAAACGGCTAAGAGACAAGTTTCTAAAACCTCCTTTGAAGCTCGTAAAGCTAAAAAAATACTCAAACAAATTGAGCAATGCAAGCTTGCAGAGGGCAATATTTATGCTGCTGGGACTTTTTAAAGCATACTGGTATGTTTAATTTTCTTTTTTGTTATTTTTTATCTTTAACTTCATTTTTCTCAAAATGAAACATTTTGCCTTGCGCGCAGAATTTTTCAAAAACTATTTATCATGTCAATATGAAACTTCATACACATGTTCAAAATAAGGCTTTTTATAACTTATACAAAAAATTTTAAACAAATTTATATATAATATTTTTTTATTTGTGTTTTAATTGAATTTTTTCATAAAATTTTAAAATTTTCTTCATAATTGTATTTTAAAAATTTTTTTGTTCTCTAAATGCTTTAAAAGTGTGTATAAGTTCAAAAAGGAACATTTTTATATATCAAATAAAATTAATTTTGTGAATTTTGATCAATTCTGTTCTTCAGATTTCTGCGCGGTGTAAAATGCTAATTTTCATATTTTTGAAAAATTGACCAAATTTTATTTCTTAATAACTTTTTAATTTTTTCTCAAATTTTCAAAAAATTTGAGAAATAATGTAAATATATATGATTATCATGTGGTAAAAATTTCAAAATATTGTTTTGTTTTATTGCTAAGTTGTGGATAAAGAAAGTTATAGGCTTGATCACCGAATCGTCGATAAGTTGGCTGTCCAGGTTCAAAGCGTCGGTTTTTTAAAAGATGATCCTTCAATTTTAAAAAAAAAGTTACCAGAATTTCGCATATCGGAGACCAGATTTAGATTTCTGCTGAAATTTCGGGTTAAATGGGTCAATTTGGTAAGTTTCTAGGGTGGAAAAAGAAAGTTATAGGCTTGGTCACCGAATCGTCGATAAGTTGGCTATCCAGCTTCAAAGCGTCGGGTTTTTTAAAAATGATCTTTCAATTTAAAAAAGAAGTTACAGGAATTTCGCAGAACGGAGACTAGATTTAGATTTCTTTTAAAATTTCGAGTTAAATGGGTCACTTTGGTAAGTTTCTAGGGTGGAAAAAAAAAGTTATTGGCTTGGTCACCCAATCGTCGATAAGTTGGCTCAGCTTCAAAGCGTCGGGTTTTTAAAGATTATCTTTCAATTTAAAAAAAAAAAAGTTACCGGAATTTCGCAAAACGGAGACCAGATTTAATTTTCTGGTAAAATTTCGAGTTAAATGGGTCACTTTGGTAAGCTTCTAAGGCTAAAAAAAAAGTGATTGGCTTGATCACCGAATCGTCGATAAGTTGGCTGTCCAGCTTCAAAGCGTCGGTTTTTTAAAAAATGATCTTTCAATTTAAAAAAAAAGGTTATAGGAATTTCGCAAATCGGAGACCAGATTTAGATTTCTGGTAAAATTTCGTGTTAAATGGGTCACTTTGGTAAGTTTCTAAGGCTAAAAAAAAAGTGATTGGCTTGGTCACCGAATCAGACAATTGAAATAAAAAGGGAAGAATTTAAAAAAAAAAAACGGTTGTGAATAAATTAGGACGAATTGGAATTTCGACAAACGCCATACATATTCGTGACCAGCGTTGAATTCTACGCAAGAAAAACTAATTTTGGTAAGAATTGGGGAAAGAAAAAAATGACCCAAATGCAGGACTATTGAAATAAAAGGGACGAATTTCAAACAAACGGTCTTGAAGAACTTATGAACGAATTGGAATTTCATCAAGCGCCATACATTTTCGGGATCAGCGTTAAATTCTACACAAGAAAATCGAAGTTTGGTAAGAATTGGAGGAGAACAAAAAAACGACCCAAAATGACGGAAATCAGAAATGCGTTACAAGTAAGCCCATTTAAAAGAGAAGCGTTTAAAAAGGGTTCCTACAATAGATAAATTTTTTAATTTCTTTTTGGGTGTTTTTCTTTTAAATTTCATAAAACGCGTTGTCTTAGTGCAATAATTCGAGATCTAAAAATCATAAAGTTTTAATAGTCATCTGGTTTGAGAACATCTCCCCGTTAGAATAACACGCAGTGTTTAAAAATCGGTCAGTAAGTTGGCTGTCCAGCGTCAAAGCGTTGGTTTTTTCAAAAATGATCGTTCAATTTTAAAAAAAAGTTACAGGAATTTCGCAAATCGGAGACCAGATTTAGATTTCTGGTAAAATTTCGGGTTAAATGGGTCACTTTGGTAAGTTTCTAGGGTGGATAAAGAAAGTTATAGGCTTGATCACCGAATCGTCGATAAGTTGGCTGTCCAGGTTCAAAGCGTCGGTTTTTTAAAAGATGATCCTTCAATTTTAAAAAAAGTTACCAGAATTTCGCAAATCGGAGACCAGATTTAGATTTCTGCTGAAATTTCGGGTTAAATGGGTCAATTTGGTAAGTTTCGCAGAAGGGTGGAAAAAAAAGTTATAGGCTTGGTCACCGAATCGTCGATAAGTTGGCTATCCAGCTTCAAAGCGTCGGGTTTTTTAAAAATGATCTTTCAATTTAAAAAAGAAAGTTACAGGAATTTCGCAGAACGGAGACTAGATTTAGATTTCTTTTAAAATTTCGAGTTAAATGGGTCACTTTGGTAAGTTTCTAGGAGTGGAAAAAAAAAAGTTATTGGCTTGGTCACCCAATCGTCGATAAGTTGGACTCAGCTATCAAAGCGTCGGGTTTTTAAAGATTATCTTTCAATTAAAAAAAAAAAAGATATTTACCGGAATTTCGCAAAACGGAGACCAGATTTAATTTCTGGTAAAATTTAGTTAAATGGGTCACTTTGGTAAGCTTCTAAGGCTAAAAAAAAAAGTGATTGGCTTGATCACCGAATCGTCGATAAGTTTGGCTGTCCAGCTTCAAAGCGTCGGTTTTTAAAAAATGATCTTTCAATTTAAAAAAAAAAAGGTTATAGGAATTTCGCAAAACGGAGACCAGATTTAGATTTTCTGGTAAAATTTCGTGTTAAATGGGTCACTTTGGTAAGTTTCTAAGGCTAAAAAAAAAAGTGATTGGCTTGAAACCGAAGTCGATAATTGGCTGTCCAGCTTCACGTCGGAAAAATGATCTTTCAATTGAAATAGGAAAAATCGGGAAGAATTTAAAATTTCGTGTTAAAAAAAAACGGATTGTGAATAAATTTAAAAAAAAAACGGTTGTGAATAAATTGAATTTCGACAAACGCCATACATATTCGTGACCAGCGTTGAATTCTACGCAAGAAAAACTAATTTTGGTAAGAATTGGGGAAAGAAAAAAATGACCCAAATGCAGGACTATTGAAATAAAAGGGACGAATTTCAAACAAACGGTCTTGAAGAACTTATGAACGAATTGGAATTTCATCAAGCGCCATACATTTTCGGGATCAGCGTTAAATTCTACACAAGAAAATCGAAGTTTGGTAAGAATTGGAGGAGAACAAAAAAACGACCCAAAATGACGGAAATCAGAAATGCGTTACAAGTAAGCCCATTTAAAAGAGAAGCGTTTAAAAAGGGTTCCTACAATAGATAAATTTTTTAATTTCTTTTTGGGTGTTTTTCTTTTAAATTTCATAAAACGCGTTGTCTTAGTGCAATAATTCGAGATCTAAAAATCATAAAGTTTTAATAGTCATCTGGTTTGAGAACATCTCCCCGTTAGAATGACACGCAGTGTTTAAAAATCGGTCAGTAAGTTGGCTGTCCAGCGTCAAAGCGTTGGTTTTTTCAAAAATGATCGTTCAATTTTAAAAAAAAGTTACAGGAATTTCGCAAATCGGAGACCAGATTTAGATTTCTGGTAAAATTTCGGGTTAAATGGGTCACTTTGGTAAGTTTCTAGGGTGGATAAAGAAAGTTATAGGCTTGATCACCGAATCGTCGATAAGTTGGCTGTCCAGGTTCAAAGCGTCGGTTTTTTAAAAGATGATCCTTCAATTTTAAAAAAGTTACCAGAATTTCGCATATCGGAGACCAGATTTAGATTTCTGCTGAAATTTCGGGTTAAATGGGTCAATTTGGTAAGTTTCTAGGGTGGAAAAAAAAGTTAGTTATAGGCTTGGTCACCGAATCGTCGATAAGTTGGCTTTCCAGCTTCAAAGCGTCGGGTTTTTTAAAAATGATCTTTCAATTTAAAAAAGAAGTTACAGGAATTTCGCAGAACGGAGACTAGATTTAGATTTCTTTTAAAATTTCGAGTTAAATTAGTCACTTTGGTAAGTTTCTAAGGCTAAAAAAAAAAAAGTGATTGGAGAACATTGGTCACCCAGTGTTTAAAAATCGTTAAGTTGGCTGTCCAGCTTCAAAGCGTCGGGTTTTTTGATCTTTCAATTTAAAAAAAAAAAAGTTACAGTAGGAATTTCGCAAATACGGAACCAGATTTATTTCTGGTAAACTAACGAAGTTAAATGGGTCACTTTGGTAAGTTTCCGATAAACCTTTGATTGGCTTGATCACCGAATCGTCGATAATTGGCAATCAACTTCAAAAAGCGGACGGGATGATCCTTCAATTTAAAAAAAAGGTTGCAGAATTTAAATTCGGAGACCAGATTTAGATTCAGTATTTAAAATTTCGGGTTAAATGGGTCATAAGTTTCTAAGGGTGGTTAAAAAAAAGATTGGCAGTCACCGAAGGAGAGAAGACTTCAAAAAACATGATCTTTCAAGTTAGCGGAATTTCGCAGAACGGAGATTTTTGAATTGAAATATTTTGTCTTGAAGATAAATGACGAATTTACGGAACGTTTTATCAATCGAAGTTTGAACCGACCTTTTTAGGGAAAAATGAATCAATTGAGGATTCCCGAGTGATTAAATATTAAAAAAAATTTTCAAACGAAATGTAAAGTTAAAGTAGGAGATAGACATTAAAACATAGAGTTATAGTGATTTTGAATTGAAATATTGTTGTTGAAGATAAATTAATCTCATTGAGATTCGAGTGGTAAATCAAATATTTTTGAAAAATGTTCAAGTTTTAAGTCGGATTAAAGTTAAATGTTCATTAAGGACATTATTGAATATAATTCTGGGATCTCTTATCGTGGTAATTTCTGCGTGATCGTTATTTAATAAATTAATTAATTAGATCATTAATTAAATGAGTTAATTTAAAAGATATTTTCTTTAAAACCTCATAGTATTAAAATTACTGTTAAAAATATTTGATTCTATTTGGGAAAGATAACCAAATAAAGAAAGTTATTTATAATAATGGCTACTGGTTCTTTTATGTCTCATAATTATTCTAGTTCTCAAAGTGAGGTCCCCAGAGACTTTCACAACTGAATCGTCGGTAAAGTGGCTGTCCAGCGTCAAAGCGTCGGTTTTTTTAAAAATGATCTTTCAATTTAAAAAAAAAGTTATAGGAATTTCGCAAAACGGAGACCAGATTTAATTTTCTGGTAAAATTTCGAGTTAAATGGGTCACTTTGGTAAGCTTCTAAGGCTAAAAAAAAAGTGATTGGCTTGATCACCGAATCGTCGATAAGTTGGCTGTCCAGCTTCAAAGCGTCGGTTTTTTAAAAAATGATCTTTCAATTTAAAAAAAAAGGTTATAGGAATTTCGCAAATCGGAGACCAGATTTAGATTTCTGGTAAAATTTCGTGTTAAATGGGTCACTTTGGTAAGTTTCTAAGGCTAAAAAAAAAGTGATTGGCTTGGTCACCGAATCAGACAATTGAAATAAAAAGGGAAGAATTTAAAAAAAAAAACGGTTGTGAATAAATTAGGACGAATTGGAATTTCGACAAACGCCATACATATTCGTGACCAGCGTTGAATTCTACGCAAGAAAAACTAATTTTGGTAAGAATTGGGGAAAGAAAAAAATGACCCAAATGCAGGACTATTGAAATAAAAGGGACGAATTTCAAACAAACGGTCTTGAAGAACTTATGAACGAATTGGAATTTCATCAAGCGCCATACATTTTCGGGATCAGCGTTAAATTCTACACAAGAAAATCGAAGTTTGGTAAGAATTGGAGGAGAACAAAAAAACGACCCAAAATGACGGAAATCAGAAATGCGTTACAAGTAAGCCCATTTAAAAGAGAAGCGTTTAAAAAGGGTTCCTACAATAGATAAATTTTTTAATTTCTTTTTGGGTGTTTTTCTTTTAAATTTCATAAAACGCGTTGTCTTAGTGCAATAATTCGAGATCTAAAAATCATAAAGTTTTAATAGTCATCTGGTTTGAGAACATCTCCCCGTTAGAATAACACGCAGTGTTTAAAAATCGGTCAGTAAGTTGGCTGTCCAGCGTCAAAGCGTTGGTTTTTTCAAAAATGATCGTTCAATTTTAAAAAAAAGTTACAGGAATTTCGCAAATCGGAGACCAGATTTAGATTTCTGGTAAAATTTCGGGTTAAATGGGTCACTTTGGTAAGTTTCTAGGGTGGATAAAGAAAGTTATAGGCTTGATCACCGAATCGTCGATAAGTTGGCTGTCCAGGTTCAAAGCGTCGGTTTTTTAAAAGATGATCCTTCAATTTTAAAAAAAAGTTACCAGAATTTCGCATATCGGAGACCAGATTTAGATTTCTGCTGAAATTTCGGGTTAAATGGGTCAATTTGGTAAGTTTCTAGGGTGGAAAAAGAAAGTTATAGGCTTGGTCACCGAATCGTCGATAAGTTGGCTATCCAGCTTCAAAGCGTCGGGTTTTTTAAAAATGATCTTTCAATTTAAAAAAGAAGTTACAGGAATTTCGCAGAACGGAGACTAGATTTAGATTTCTTTTAAAATTTCGAGTTAAATTAGTCACTTTGGTAAGTTTCTAAGGCTAAAAAAAAGTGATTGGCTTGGTCACCCAATCGTCGATAAGTTGGCTCAGCTTCAAAGCGTCGGGTTTTTTAAAGATTATCTTTCAATTTAAAAAAAAAGTTACCGGAATTTCGCAAAACGGAGACCAGATTTAATTTCTGCTAAAATTTCGAGTTAAATGGGTCACTTTGGTAAGCTTCTAAGGCTAAAAAAAAAGTGATTGGCTTGATCACCGAATCGTCGATAAGTTGGCTTCCAGCTTCAAAGCGTCGGTTTTTAAAAATGATCTTTCAATTTAAAAAAAAAGGTTATAGGAATTTCGCAAATCGGAGACCAGATTTAGATTTCTGGTAAAATTTCGTGTTAAATGGGTCACTTTGGTAAGTTTCTAAGGCTAAAAAAAAGTGATTGGCTTGGTCACCGAATCAGACAATTGAAAAATAAAAGGGAAGAATTTAAAAAAAAAACGGTTGTGAATAAATTAGGACGAATTGGAATTTCGACAAACGCCATACATATTCGTGACCAGCGTTGAATTCTACGCAAGAAAAACTAATTTTGGTAAGAATTGGGGAAAGAAAAAAATGACCCAAATGCAGGACTATTGAAATAAAAGGGACGAATTTCAAACAAACGGTCTTGAAGAACTTATGAACGAATTGGAATTTCATCAAGCGCCATACATTTTCGGGATCAGCGTTAAATTTACACAAGAAAATCGAAGTTTGGTAAGAATTGGAGGAGAACAAAAAAACGACCCAAAATGACGGAAATCAGAAATGCGTTACAAGTAAGCCCATTTAAAAGAGAAGCGTTTAAAAAGGGTTCCTACAATAGATAAATTTTTTAATTTCAATTTTTGGGTGTTTTTTTTTTAAATTTCATAAAACGCGTTGTCTTAGTGCAATAATTCGAGATCTAAAAATCATAAAGTTTTAATAGTCATCTGAACATCTCCCCGTTAGAATAACACGCAGTGTTTAAAAATCGGTCAGTAAGTTGGCTGTCCAGCGTCAAAGCGTTGGTTTTTTCAAAAATGATCGTTCAATTTTAAAAAAGTTCAGGAATTTCGCAAATCGGAGACCAGATTTAGATTTTGGTAAAATTTCGGGTTAAATGGGTCACTTTGGTAAGTTTCAGGGTGGATAAAGACATTATTGATCACCGAATCGTCGATGTTGGATCTCCAGGTTATCGTCGGTAATTTCTAAAAGATGATCGTTATTTAATAAATTAATTAATTAGACCAGATTTCATTAATTCAAATGAGTTTTTTAAAAGATATTTTCTTTAAAACGAATCGTCATAGTATTAAAATTTTTAAAAAAAATATTTACAGGAATTTGGGAAAGATAACGGAAATAGATTTAGATTTATTTATAAAATTGGCTACTGGTTAAATGGGTCACTTTGGTAATTATTCTAGGGTTGGAAAAAGTGAGGTTATTGGACTTTCACCTGAATCGTCGATAAGTTGGCTGTCCAGCTTCAAAGCGTCGGTTTTTTAAAAATGATCTTTCAATTTAAAAAAAAAGTTATAGGAATTTCGCAAAACGGAGACCAGATTTAATTTTCTGGTAAAATTTCGAGTTAAATGGGTCACTTTGGTAAGCTTCTAAGGCTAAAAAAAAAGTGATTGGCTTGATCACCGAATCGTCGATAAGTTGGCTGTCCAGCTTCAAAGCGTCGGTTTTTTAAAAAATGATCTTTCAATTTAAAAAAAAAGGTTATAGGAATTTCGCAAATCGGAGACCAGATTTAGATTTCTGGTAAAATTTCGTGTTAAATGGGTCACTTTGGTAAGTTTCTAAGGCTAAAAAAAAAGTGATTGGCTTGGTCACCGAATCAGACAATTGAAATAAAAAGGGAAGAATTTAAAAAAAAAAAACGGTTGTGAATAAATTAGGACGAATTGGAATTTCGACAAACGCCATACATATTCGTGACCAGCGTTGAATTCTACGCAAGAAAAACTAATTTTGGTAAGAATTGGGGAAAGAAAAAAATGACCCAAATGCAGGACTATTGAAATAAAAGGGACGAATTTCAAACAAACGGTCTTGAAGAACTTATGAACGAATTGGAATTTCATCAAGCGCCATACATTTTCGGGATCAGCGTTAAATTCTACACAAGAAAATCGAAGTTTGGTAAGAATTGGAGGAGAACAAAAAAACGACCCAAAATGACGGAAATCAGAAATGCGTTACAAGTAAGCCCATTTAAAAGAGAAGCGTTTAAAAAGGGTTCCTACAATAGATAAATTTTTTAATTTCTTTTTGGGTGTTTTTCTTTTAAATTTCATAAAACGCGTTGTCTTAGTGCAATAATTCGAGATCTAAAAATCATAAAGTTTTAATAGTCATCTGGTTTGAGAACATCTCCCCGTTAGAATAACACGCAGTGTTTAAAAATCGGTCAGTAAGTTGGCTGTCCAGCGTCAAAGCGTTGGTTTTTTCAAAAATGATCGTTCAATTTTAAAAAAAAGTTACAGGAATTTCGCAAATCGGAGACCAGATTTAGATTTCTGGTAAAATTTCGGGTTAAATGGGTCACTTTGGTAAGTTTCTAGGGTGGATAAAGAAAGTTATAGGCTTGATCACC